>JAUMHM010000016.1:43414832-43437509 GCA_032362435.1 Melikaiella ostensackeni | reverse complement strand
AAAGCGCGAATATTATGATGAGAATGTATTCCTTAAGGCCGATAGAGCCTGAAGTAAATAAATTTCCTTTCTCATTTGAAATCAAAAGCAAATTTATAAATTTGTACATGAAGAACATATAACACTGAGCTCAAACTTGCGAGCGAAGCGCGCGATGAGAATGTGTCCGCGAAGCGGGCAGATTTTTTCACTTTGTTTTCAAACATATTTTCAAACTTCTTCGCTAGATTGGGTAAAGTAACATATATGTTATACGCCACCTCAAAAATCAAAATTTTAAAATATTCAAGGCTTTGAAGGTTTTAAAAGATTTCAAACATTTCAAAAATTTCAAAAGTTTAAGCATCTCGAAAGGAATTTTAAAAGATATTAAGTATTTGAAGATATTGTACGGAATTTCAAATGATTTCTAGGGATTTAACAAGATTTCAGCGATTTTAAAATACGCAAAGGATTGTAAACAATATATTGTATGTATTTTAAAAGATTGGGAGGAATTTCATGAGATTTCCGAGAATCCGATTATAGAAAATTTCAAGAGAATAAAAATTTTTTAAGGAATTTCAAAATAATAATCTCGTAAGATTTCAGAAGATCTATAAGATTTCAAGGAACTTTTACGATATTTACAAAATTTTAAGGGATTTCAAGGAATTTTACAATATTTGAGGTTTTCATAGGATTTCAAAAATCTTTTAGAATATTTTTAAATATTTCAGTGGATTTCAGGGTGCTTTATCAAATTTTATGGGATTTCAGAGGAATTCAAACATTTTATCATTTTTTAAAGGAATTTCGAAAGATATTACGGATTTCAAAATGTTTTGCGGCATTTTATAAATTTCAAGGGATTTTAAAGAGTTTGGGTTATTCTAAAAGATTCCAAGGAATTTAACGAAATGTAAAAATTTTTTAAGGGGTTTCAAAGAATTGCGTAAGATTACAGATAGTTTCATGAACTTCAAAAAGGTATCTATAGTAGGATATTAATGATATTTGAAAGATTTCAAGGGATTCCGATGGATTTTTAAGAGCACTTTAGGAAATAAATGAAATTTCAAGGTATTTCTAGGAATTTCTACGGATATCAGAGGTTTCAAGGCTTCTCACCATATTTAAGGTATTCATAGGATTCCAAAAGAAATTTTAGTATTTCAAGCGATTTTAAAGATTTTAAGGGATTTAAAATGATTGGCGAATTTTCCAGGAATTTTTAGAGGATCTCAACAGGTTTCAGGGGTTCTAAAGAATTTCAAAGATTTTGGGGATTTCAAAATATTCGAAAGGATTTCACGCGATTTCATGGAAGATATATATTGTATATCAGATTTTAAAAATAGTTATCCCCTGGATTTAATATTTAAAAAATTTCATGACACTATTTTGAATTTCTAAAATGAGCCCTAGGCCTATATAATGATCTTGGAAAGGTTCATTAATCAGATATTAAAGACGAAAGTAGGTTTTAAAATCAGAATTTAAAAATATATATTCAAAAGCCTTCCAGGCCTTCGATTAATAACATAATACAAATTCAAATTAGGAAAGATTAGGATTCGAAAATAATTTAAATAAAAATAATTCCAGTTTAGAAGTTTTGTAATTCAGAAGGAATACTTAAAAGTTATTGCACTCAGAAAAATGTTTGTTCGCATCAAACAAACTATATATCAACCCTATATCAAAGATACAATTTGTTTGATTTAAATAGAATTTGTTTGATTTAAATAGTATTTGTTTGAGTCGAACAATGGTAGAAAATGTTTTCAAAATTATAGAAGTATGTGGCCATTGTTTACAATATTTCAAGGAGGTTAACACTTTTTTTGTTTAATTTTCTGTATTTGACGACGGAAAAACCAAATGGTCCTTATCCAGGTATTATTCTCAGTATTTTAACATTCATTTTTTCGAGTGAAAGAAGAAATGATTTTTCTATATTCCTTATATGCATCGATAAGTACTGTTCTAAATTACACTGGAACCTCTATTTAACTGCCCTCCATTTACCGCCTTTCGAGAATTCCTCCTTATCCAGTTGTCATTCTCATGCCTTAATTATTCTCTGATTAAGTCTCTGATTATATCTCTGATAACAACTGGTCTAATCGTTCTAATTTCGATTTTATTTCTGATTCCAGGAATGTCCCCAAGTCAAAATGGACACTTGTCCCAACAGCAACAACAGCAGCAAGCAACACAGCATCACGCCGGCCGATGTAGTGTTTCCGGTAGCACGCAACAGCAAACTCAAACTCAAAAACAGTTCGGCCTGGGCGAGCCACAGAGATAAAGAATGCTGCACTTTGCCTTTGCAGCATGCGATTCATCGATCGCAATAAGATTATTGCGATGGCGCGTCCCACTAGAAACGAACGAAGCATCGATTGACCGCAAATGCTGACAATATTCGAAGGATAATGTCTAACTGATGACGTCCCTGTTGTCGTTCCATTCGGAAAACCAAGACAGGACGACAATTGAACGAGTTGATGGATCTCAGATGCTTCCTTGGAGGTTTGCGTTTCAACTTCTCGAACCGCTGCTTCTGTTCTTGGCCAAGAACCACAGGCGATTGTGTCCCTAGATATTTTTATTTAACGTCCTCGGAGCGATAAGTTTCGACGGCAGAGTTGTTTCGAGTGCCCTAGGGTTGTAGGCCCTTAAACAATGAAAGACATTTAGCGGTATCTTTAGCAGTTAGATAGTCCGATGCGTCTAAACACTTTTGTACCAATTACAAATCACTGCTTCAACTTGTATTCGTTGCTCCATCGAAAACTTGCCGTGTTTGTGTTTTACAATTAGCCGAAACACGATGGCCATCCCGACGATGACAAGAAGGAGAAAAGGTGTTCATTTAATTCGCTAAGTTGCGAATTTTAAGGTCGGAAAGGATCGTCGAGGACTTCGTCGAACCCACCGCTTACATTTTATCGACTGAACCTCGACAAAGTTAGGTAGGGAAGCACAGGTCCTTATCAACGCACAAGGCGAGATTGGCTGTGTTCGAAACAAAAAATGATTCGGACCGGAAGAATAAGGGCGATAAGTTTCGCGGAATAGTGTCATACTTTTAATGATTATTACTTATTCGAAATGCATTTCAAGTGACTGCAATAGTTCCGTATTCACGGTGTCGGAAAAGGGAAAAAATATCGTGACTCCGAGAAGGAGCTTCTATCCAATCAAACTTCTCAAACCGATGACCACTACGGTTCTGTCTATTACGTGTTTTACAAATTGACATTCAAGCGACGAAGGTCCGGATCTCTTCTAGAATTTCTATCATCGACTGGACGGACTTCCTCATTTTCGTCCTATCGATCTCGTGTTAAGCTCGGTGTTACGCGTTCATTTATGCGACATTCTCGGACAATAATCCTTGAATCTGTTTTCCTTCTTCGAAACTATTATCTCTGTACACTAATAACGTAGCAATTTAAAAAATTCTTACATGGAAGGAGACCATAGCTGCCCGGACAAAATAATCTTCAAGCAAACCGTGGATATTGAGAATTGAATTAAACAGAGAATTTAGAATCTGTTTCAATGCATGATGTACCTAAATGTACATATACTATTAGCGATTTGTTTTCAACGACAGTTATGGTTCAGATACAGTTTTCCGCGTACCTCTTAAAATTTTAAAAAGCGGATAGAATTATTTTGTCATTCACTCTGACGCTATGTATCGTTGGTGAAGCCAAAAACTTTGTACGAAGGACAAAGTAGAGTGGGTAGTGACTTTAAGCGTTTTCTTGTTCCTCTATTGGTCAAGTGTGGTGTCACGGAAAAATTATGTGTTTCATTTTGGCGAGAAAGTGTACAAATCCGAAATTATTTACGATCGTGGAACGATTACGGATGAACTAGCGTTTTCCCCTTGTGATACGCTTTTTAAAGTTCTCGAGCGGTCCCGCGTGCTTATGACCTAGATTATTATTATACATTGATTATGTTAATATTATTATTACTATTGTTTATTTGTCTATTATAAATAATGTTCATGTACATACTTATGAAAAAAATTATTATCTAAATAAATCATTAATAATGGTGCTTTCATAGACGCTTTGTTGTTAGTTTCGTCCTTTGCCTCTTGGAATTATTTTACAAAATTATGTACAATTATATTTACATAACAGCACACATCATTCTTAAAGAATTGAGGAATGTATTTTTGAAAAATAGAATGAGAATTAATTGTGTCAATGAGGAGTAGATAACTGAAATTACTCTTATATACAAAGCTTTAAAGTTTTTCCCTTGATATTGGCGGGGAGTACTGGTCTTTCTTCGTGCCAGTACAAATTTTTCTTTAAATGTAGAAAAGTCTAGTATAAATTTAAAAAATCTCAAGTTGCTTGTACTCCTTGACCTAACCCTGTCCACCGATCGGGAACAGAGAGGAAGTATCGATGCATTGCATCTATAAATCTGGATCGGTACTCTACTGGCGAAACTATCGTTGGCAGCTTGCCCTGACCACCAAGTATTCCTGACTTTTTCACCATTGTCTCGATTTTCTTATCCCATGTAAATGTTCTTAGGTAATCTGAAAACAATATTTTTTTTTACAAATGTTGCAATTTTATTAGTCTATTTTTATTTTTCTGTGAATTCTTAATTATTCTAGTTTGAGATAATTCAAGATTTCTTCAAAGATTGAGATTTTTAAATAATTTAAAATCGTCCAAACTGTTGCGATTTCATTTTGAAATTTATATTTACATTCTTCCCGCTTCAAATTGTTCAAATTTGTTGCTTCTAAATCAATTCATATTTACTCAATAAGTTTAAATACAATTAGTTCAATTATAAAAATTTCCTAATTTTATTTATTCATTTTAAGTTGTCATTTAAAACTGTCTATATTTTTACGATTTTTACGATTTAAAAATTCTTCAACTTTAATGTCTATTTAAAATAGTAAAAAATTTCTGCTTGAACATTTCAATTTAAAAATTGGTCAATCTTCAACTTAGCCAATTACGTACCTTCTGTTTATTTTTTGATGCTTCAAAATTTTTCAATTTTTTCATTTTAAAATCTTCAAGTTTTGCCATTTTCAATAGAATTTTTAAACGACTTTATTTCAAATTGTTAATTTTTTACGGTTCCAATTTCAGATTTGAAGTTATTGATCAATTCCGAATACCTTTTTTCAGTTTTATACGTGTACTGGATCTTATATAATCAGGATCTTATACCTGTATAATCTTATATAACCCAGCGGATGTCTTTAAATTCCCGGCCATTTCCTGATATTTCTTCCGGTCAACTGTTAATTTTTCCCAGTCAGTTTAAAAGACTTCAAAAGATTTGAATGATTCCAGAAGATATTTTAAGCCTTCAAGAGTTTTCTTAACATTTAAAAAGATTTCAAAGATTTCTGAATTTGAACAGGGAATTTTGGAAAAGATTTATAATTCCGAACTTGGAAGGGGATTCTTTTTACATTCCTTTCTTCTAAATCAGTGTTAAAAAATTGGAAAAAGGAAGTTTTAAATTAATTAACAAGTTTGAAAGACGGGAGTTTCAAATTCTGGCAAATTTTTATTTAAAAAAAAAAACAAAAAAAATTTAAATTAAAAGAAATTCTGATTTGGAACAGGAAATTTTCAAAATCTGGCGAATTCTGACTTGGAACAGGGATTGTTTTTGTAAATTTTTTTTTCATAAATCAAAATTAAGATTCTTATTTTTGATTTGTGAACTTTTTGAGCGTTCTTTTTCAGTACATGAAAAAAATTTTATAATAAAGTAGATTTCATTCCGATCTTTAAGAAAAAAATCTGCCCGCTTCGCGGGCACATTCTCATCGCGCATAACTCGCTTCGCTCGCAACTGTGAACGCGCCTACAACGGGCGATTCGGTCGTCGCGCTTCGCGCTCGGTGTTATACGTTTTTTATGTACAAATTACTAAATTTGTTTTTAAATTCAAATAAAAAAGGAAATTTATTTACTTAAGGCTTTATCGACCTTAAGGAATACATTCTCATCATTTGAATTTTCGATTTTTTTTTTAATTGAAAAATTTCTTATGACAGTCTTGTCGGTCTTTCAAAAAGCAACATTTTTCTACTCTTGACTTTTTTTCATATCGTGCATTGTTTGGCTTGAAAATTTCATTTTCTTTTCGTTTTTTGAATTTTGAAAATGCTAAGACTCTCACAATTTTTTTTCATTGAAAAAAGTCATGCAGATAAATTGTTTGATTTTTTAAGTACTACGAACATCCGTACATATAATTTTCAAATCTTGAAAAAAACTGTCTCAAAAATTTTGAAAATGCTTTAACATTTTGAATTTTTATCCAAAATGGCTGGCTAACGAACTTGACCTTCAGTTTTCAATACTCAAAGAGTGTACTAAAGGCCAATCCAATAGATTCATTCTTTCGAAAGTTATCGTGCTCACAGACAGACATACAGACAACAGACAGGCACATTCATAAAAACCTGTTTTTTGGGTTCAAGGGGTCTCAAAACGTGGACATTTGACAAAAACGGGGGGGGGGCGGGGGTCAAATTCTACACAAATCTAATACCTTCTCTGATGAGGATGTAATATAAGTTTTTTTTCAAATTACTAAACAGCCTTCGAGCCATAGTCTTTGATTCCGCGTACGTTTAAATTTCGGTTCTAAGTCAACTCTACGAAAATTTGTCGTCAGTTTGAAAAGCACATAACTTTTTTAACTTTCATCGAAACTCAAAATGCCATCAGGATAATTTTCAAGTTTTTTTGTTATGTACCAGGAACTTTGACAAAAATTAATAAAACTCTTAAAAACATTTTGCATGAAATTTTGAAAATGCTATAACTTTTTGAATTTTGGGTCTAATCGTAAAATTTTATTGAAATAGATTTGAAATATATTTGATATCTATCAAAAATTTTGATCACAATTTCATAATCTATTAGGAAAATAGTTTTTTCTATTTTTTGAAAAATCTCAAAATGTTGAAAGGAACATAACTTTTTTAATTTTCATCGAAATTAGAAATGTAATTAGGATAATTCGCAAGTCTTCTTGTCATGTACCAGAGACTTTGACAAAAATTTCTAAAACTTTTAGAATTTTTTTTTCAAATTTTGTATATACTCTACATTTTTGTTGTTGGTCGGAAATGCGTGGTTAACGAACTTAACCTTCATTTTAGGACCCTAAAAAAGTGTATGAAAGGTGGACTCGATTCGACAAATCCTTCCAAAGTTGGCGTGGCTACAACATTCAGGTAACCAAACAGACAGACAAAAAAACAGACAGACACCGTCAAAATTTTATGATCTTAGGACTCTGTAAGCGCTGAAACGTAAAGATCCGTTAAAAAGTATAGATCAAAAATTTGGACGATTACATTACACTCTCATGAATGAGAATGTAAAAATATTATAGAAAATGCAGTATACACTGAGAAAAATGTTACTGTAATACAAACAAAGAAATTTGTACATTCTCATTATTGAGAGTGTAATGTAATCGTCCAAATCTTCGATCTCTAGTTTTTAACGGATCTTTACGTTTCGGCACTCACAGAGTCCGAAAATCATAAAATTTTGTCGGTGTCTGTCTGTCTACATTTCTGTCTGGTTACCTGAATGTTGTAACCACGCTCTTCTGAAGGATTAGTTTAATCGAGTCAGCCTTTGACACACTTTTTAATTTTCCAAAATGAAGGTTAAGTTCGTTAACTAGATATTTTCGACCAAATTAAAAAATTTTGAAGCATTTTCGAAATTAAAAAAAAAATGTCAGAGTTTTAGAAATTTTTGTCAAAGTTTCTGATTTATGACCGCAAGACTTGCAAATTATCCCAATGACACTTTTAATTTCGATAAAAATTAAAAGAGTTATATGCTTTTCAACATTTTGAAAATTTTCAAAAAATAGAAAAAACTATTTTTCTGATAGATTAAGATATTCTAATCAAAATTTGTACTATGTATTGAATATATTTCAAAATTACCCCAATAAAATTTTTCGATTAGACCAAATTTCAAGAAGTTAGAAATTAGATCATTTTCAAAATTATGCAATCTTTGTTTTTAGGAGATCCGTAAGCTTTAATCGTGATTATTAGTAGGTTTCAATAAGATTTACAAAATATTTTCAATAATATTTTTCAGTTAGGCACAAATTTAAAATGTTCTGTATAACGAGCTTTATAATCAATAATCAAGTAGATTAGCTATATTAGAATATTTTTAAAACGCAGTGAAATTATTTTTAATATCTTTGTACAACTGAGTACA
Source organism: Melikaiella ostensackeni (assembly GCA_032362435.1). NCBI lineage: Eukaryota > Metazoa > Arthropoda > Insecta > Hymenoptera > Cynipidae > Melikaiella > Melikaiella ostensackeni. Next base: position 43,429,245 of record JAUMHM010000016.1, on the reverse strand, counting down.
AATGTTTGTAGAGTTGACTCAGAACGGAACTTTAAACGAACGGAATCAAAACCAACTTCTTGTATTCCGTTCCATTTTCTCTACATCGTTTTATTCTTTAAAGCGAACCGTATGTATAACATTGTAAAGATGTTTTTTGAGTTGGCATTAGGGTCTAGAATTTTTTCATATATTCTATATATATATATACACACATGCATATAAGCGTTTCGTCCTAGGCTGATCCACCGGACTCATCAGTAAGGCAATGTGAATCAGCCCTTGCCCTAGAAACTTGAATTAATTCTTAATCAAGTTATAATTTTTATAATTATATTAGATATTTCGGTCACGGATAGGTACCGAAATTCATTAAATGACATAAATTTCTTTTATAAATAATAATAACAAATCAATTTCTAAAATAAACAATAATAACATTTAACAATTGTTATTAAAAATAATTAACAACTGTTGAAAATTGATCAATTTTAATAATTATTGATCAATCTCAACAACAATTAAAATAATATTAAAAAATTATTATTATTATTCTTTATTTTTTATTTATTTATTTATTTATTTATTTTTTCCTCTTTCAAATTGAAATTGACACTGGAATTAATCTTTAAATCAAAAGCAAAGCTCGAGTGTCAGAATGAGAATGTAATCGTCAAAGCCACAGGTGTTTTGAGAACCGTCTTTAAAAACAAATTGAAAGAAACAATTTCAGTTCCAATTTATGACAGTTTTGGATTCAAGTTACAATATTTCTGATAATCTGGACTTGAATTTGAAAATGAATTTTTCGTTTAATTTTGAAAATAGCTATTTAAAGTAAATAAATCAGAATTTGTGGGTCTTCATGACTGTAGCCATCTAAAATTTGCTTTAAAAAGTTTAATATTGTAGTTTTCTATGAGAATCTCCTAAACCGCAAGAAATACGGAAAAATGAACTAGATTTTCGGAATTTTCGCCAAACAAGTATAATAGTAATAACAAACGGAACAAAACGGATTCACGTAATATGCATATTGTATGATAAATTTACAAAATTGTTCAAACAGAAATAAGGATTAGTTTTTATTAGGGTAGAAGGATGACCCTTTTCGCCAGGGTAGGTAGGCATTGGAAACTGTTTCCTGGCTCAAGAGATAAATAAAGTCTGTCTCCGTCTCCTGAGCCAGACTTTTAAAACGTCTTTAATAAGTCTTAAAATTGTCTTGATTGCCTGTCACCAAGACAAAGCCTAAGACGAAATATTTTTACACAGGTATGCGCGATCAAACTAAGCACATTGATTGGTGGTGATCTAGGAATCAAAATGGTCAAAAAAAGGTTATAAATCTGTATATAATTTTATATATAAAAATATAAATGGGTCTCACAAGGATTGAATTAATAATGTCATTGTCGATACGCATTCGTTGAAGTTTTTCCAATAAGCCTTCGGTATTAAACAACCTGTAAATGAGGAATACTTAAAATTGTACATCTTGAAGGACTTGCAAGGTCTAAAAATGCAGATAATTTCTAGTGCTGAAAAATTGTAAACTATCAAACTTACAATTTAAAATTCACAGCTTTCAAAGCGTGAAACTTAAAAAATTTATTTATCCTTTGAAAATTAAGAATTGAGGTTAATTTAGTTAATTTAGAGCAATGAAAATTTTTTACATTCTAAATGACACTTTAAGCATTGAATACACAGAATGGTAACGTGAATATTTGTTTATTACGTTAGTCATTTTAAAATGTTTAACTCCTAATTTCAAATCTAAAAAAACTTAAAAACGTTCAAATTTGCGACACAATATCAAAGTGAAAAAGGCCGGAATGAAAAATTAAAAATTAATAATGTAATACTGGTATGTACGAATTTTATATTCAACTATTTGACTATATAATAACAGGGATTGCAAGGCAAAAAGAGCTCGAAATATGGGAAATAGGCTAATTTTTTCACACAATAGGGGGAAAATAGGGGAAAGATTAAACAATGTTTTTAAAGAAATTGTAAAGATTTCAGATAATTACAAAATTAAAATTAAAATTATTCATGAAATTTCTCTTTAAAAAAACGGCTGAAATAAAATGCACGCGCATAAAGCACGCCTTCACGTCAGTGGAATTTAATCATGTAATATTAAAAACATAAACTATTCACAAATCCATAGCTACAAGTTTGTAAATATTAAGAGTTATAACATCTTATGACTTGAAATCTCTTGAAATAAAATTTATTTTATTCCGTAAAGTTCTCTAGAAATTTTCTAATATTAAAAACATAAACTATTTAAAAATTTATAATATCAAATTTTTGAATATAAACAGTTCTCAAACATTTTAAAACGAGTTTAATAATATTAAACATGATTAATTCTGGTTAGTAAGATATATTTGAAAGAACTTGTTTACGTGTCTACAGAGATCTGAATTGTTTCTACAAATATTGTTAGTCACACACACAATTGTCGAATTAAAAATGTCTAGAAATTGTCTAATATTAGAAAAGGAAAATAGTTTGATTACAAACTCTATTAATTTAAAATTGTCTAAGCACTAAAAACACAATCTATTCTCAAATTTTTTAATGTAGGAAGTAAAACTACAAGAATTACTATGAACATTAAAAAAATTTTATCTCAATGTATAAAACAATAATGAATATGGAATTTTTATTCTTAATTTCTAAATAAAAAAATACGCCTTTCTGGTTTTATTTTTGATCTCAGAAAAAAAGCTTGGGTTTCTTCATTTTCGAAAAAAAGTTTCTTCTTTAAAATAAAGATTTCAACTTCAATTTAAATCCATACAACTCTGGTACTTACCGAAATTATCCCTTCACATATTCAAGCCGCCTACCTGGTTCAGGAAGAAATTCATTTTTGTACGCATCCAATTCCTTTTTATTTATGGGCGATTTCAAACTCGCACTCTGATACCTGAGGAGAATACTCCCACCACTGGGCCCAGAGCGCTTACCCCTCACTTGGATTTACAGAAATAACATAAGTCGCACCAATACCCTTTTCCAAGATCTCATTAAACTTTATGATTTTCGACTGAGGTGGGGGTATACTTCTCAGGTAGTAGAGTGCGAGTTTGGACATGCCCTTTATTTATAACATTCCTCCTACAGATGCTGTCAATGGATATGACTAATGACTAATGATGGGAAGAACCTCGGGAAAAACCGGGATTTCGAAAAAGGTAGTTTATGTTTACAATCGCACAGATCCTCGAGCCCAAGGCAATAAAATTAGAACTGGAAAGAAAAAGAAGGATTCTATTTTATTCTACCTGCTTGATACTTTCCTACCTGTCAAAATCGGTCCCCATGAATTTTCTCTGATTTAAAAAATTGAATTTTCAGTTTGCAGAAACTGTTTTAAGTTTGACAGTTAGGAAAATAAGATTTTGTAGATGTATTTAAATTTTGTATTGGAGAATTCTTAACAAATCATTTCTCACTCTGCACATTTATCCATTATAACATATTGGCTTTTGATAACAGTTTTTTGTAGAAATCGAAATCTATCTCGTAAAAATGTTTTGACTTTATATTTGGTTACGAAATTGTTACAAACAGTTTACAAATTGGGTTTCATTTATTTCACTTCAAACTGACGTAAAATAGTTGTATATCCTACAATGATGTATTACATATTTGATTTTTTCCTTCAAAATCATAAACAGGCCCTAAAAAAAGTATTGATATGAAAACTGTAGAAAAGTCCAACTATTGCCTGCTGAAATTTACTTATTTCCAATTGAAATGCCTATTTATATTTTCGGTAAAAAATTTATCTCGTTCGGTTTTAAATTTTACTATTTAGTTGCATATTCAATTTTGTTCATTAAAAATTTAAGCAGATGTTTGGTCAAAAATAAAGTATTTCTCTTGTTGAAAATTAATCTATTTCGGTAGAAAATTCATCTCTTTTGGAAGAAAACTAATGGATGAAAATTCTACTATTTTCTTGAAAATATATGTATTGAATATGAATATTATATATCAAAAAATTGGTCAAACAACCACCGCAGGGTCCCCCTGGGAGCGACTGCCATCCAGGAAAATGACACCGGCTCCCGGTAGAACCGCGGTAAATCACACCCATGGCCACGCCTCACAACCGTGAGATGGGCGGCCAGACCAGACGGTTTGACCAATATATATATATATATATTGTAACGAACGAGTGAATTAAACAAAAGAATGTGTTACTTAGTGAAATTTAATTTTGATCTCGTTTGTCGGAGGTACCAAACTAATAAGCCAATCCAAAAGGAAGTAGCTTACCTTTATTTTTATGTGTTTTCGATTATTTATCCTCCTCCAGGACTGAGAGCCCTAACAGTTGTGGTCCTGAATTTTTGATGGCTTGTATAAATAATTTTAAATGACCATTTTTTTACAAGAATAAAATTGAGTGTTCTTATTCAAAGTGATTCAAGAATGATTTAAGCCATAAATCTACACTTCTTACGAACTACCGTCTATCTCCACAGTAGCGAAAGATATGACGGGCTAAGCGATTTCTCCTAGGGATTTAGTAGTGCATCAATTTTCATCACTTTTCAGTTTGGACCGCCTCTTCAATCGCTCCTCCTATAAAATGTACCTACTGGGCGTTAGATCCCTTTCTTCATGAACGGTCACATATATTTTTATTTATTTTAGTTTAATTTACTCATTTGACGCAAAATTTTGACATCTTTCGTGCTATCTTGAGGGAAAAAATTATTTCATGTATTATCAAAATAAGAAGATGATGAGCAACTAACAAAAATCAGGTTGTCTCATGTATTTCGACGGAATTGTATTCCTTGATTCCTGTAAGGGACCTGTACAGGTTCCTTTATGTAGTCATTTGCCAAGTTCTTGCACAGAAATCGTGAAGGGATCCTACATGAGATCCTGTACAAACAGCTGGCAGCTGCAAGAAACCCTAGTAGAGTATAAGATTTTAATATTGATTGCGCTTTAATTTCAGCAAACAAATTCTGACAGGCGTATGAAGAGTACATTTGGTTGGGCAAGAATAGATATTGTAACGATGCTTGTATGCTGTGTTCTTCTTGCGTCGTTTTGTTTTTCTCTACTCATGGAAGCACTGCAAACATTAATTCATATTGACCACTTAGATGCTATGCATCATCCACTTCCAGTAATGTTTATTGGTGCCTCAGGGATTCTGCTGAATGCTTTTTGTTACATTCTTATTGGAGGTTATACTTTCAACCAAGGTACTCATTTGCACGTTATCAAAGCTGGAGATGTAATTTCATGCAGGTATGTAGCAAGTTGTCTCAAGCACTAAGTTACTCTGAAAACTAATACTTGCCCCTACTTGTCACATTGATTTTCATGTAGTTTGTCTTCTATCTCACTTACACTTTAATCATAGATTCTACATGTACATTTCTACACTTTGAAATTTTTAAAATAGATTTGCATAATGCTCGGTACAAATAGATTTTTGTGGTCGCTGATGCCAAACCTGATGTACAAAATCGAAAATTCAAAATGGCTAAGCCAATATGGAGTTAATTACATAAATCTTTCAGAAAGGGGGACGAAATCTTCTTTTGATTTTCTATCATTTATTATCTCTTTTTCATTCTCCTTATTCTTATCATTATCTTATTCTTATCTTCAAATTGGATGTGTGTGTGTGTGTGTGTGTTTGTGGAACTTTTGAACCATGTTTGTGCGGATCCTCGTCGTCAAACTGATCAAAGGTAAGCTTATCTCATCGTTTCGGAATCAGGCTTCCTTATAATTGAATAAATTATCAGAGTTTAATTGTTTTAAATGAAGACAGTCCCAGTAAAAAGTATTTATTATCCATTAATTCATGAGCAATACATCACTGACTTCATCTGAAGTACAAGGTGTTCGCAATTCTTACTGTTCAAACTTTATTCAAAAAACTTAATTTCGATTACTCGAGAAGACTTACGGCCCTCCGAGATCGGATCTCTCCCCAGCAAACATGGTTATATATTAGTTTTGTAAATATTATAAAACAGATTGTACAATGTTACATAACTGGTGAGTCACAGGTGAGTCCACTGTGACGCAAAATATCATACCCTATGTGATGGATCAGTTCTATAACGGGTCTGTAAGTCTGTGACATAAGTTTCATTACACGTCCGTAACCATATTATGACAGTGTTATGTTATAGAAATGTTACGTACCAGTTACGGAACGGTATTTTAATGCTCTGTAATAATTATGTGATATTTCTGTAGCAGCTTTACCGTCGGTTGTATAGTGATGTAATGGATCTGTCACATAGTTACGTAACGTATATTTTACAGCTTTATATAACAGAAATGTAATTCTGTTACATGTATGTTACATATTTGGGTTATATAAAAGGTATTTAAAAGAGCTCTCCCGTGCGAAAATTTAAATGTGGGCAGTACCAGGCACTAAAAAGGTTGCCTTATTATATTTAAGGCCCGGATAAGTAAATCCTTCCAGGCCTTGATAGTGTTTCGTTACACTTGAAATGAAAAGGGCTGTACGTGGCAATCGCTCACATGGCCCATGCTAGGTAACCTCTTTTGTGCCTTTAATATTATATAACTGTAACATATAACAATGTTCTCCTATTATTACAGAGCAGTTACATAACGTTTTTGCTGGGTTCAGCCTCGATTTTCGTTAGTTCGTGAGTTATCACTGCAGTGTGTTGCATCTCGAGCCAGTGATTTAGAGTTCAACCGTGAATTTTGACAGGTCTTACTATTGTGTTCTCCCGGAATTACTTGGAGTGACGAGTGACTTTCAGTCCAAGAAATGAAGCGCTTTGTCACCACAAATGTTTAAAATGAAATCAAAGTGTACAATTGTGTTATGTTGATGCATGGGATGACGGCTAGTATGTTTGGATGAAGATAGGGTCCATCAAGCTAGCACCTCCATAATCGAAATTCCCAAATTTCTTTGTATTAGAATTTCGGGATTTTTTTAGCTGTATTGCTGATTTTAAGGCTCCACTACTTTTTTTTTGAAAATTCAAATTTCGAGTGGAGGTGCCAGCTTAACTCAAGCCAGCACCATCACTATATGAAAATTAAGAAAAACTATATAAAAAAAACCAACAGAATTTTTGGCCTTTTAGGGGTCTTGAACGCACCAACAACTTATTTCCAAGAACCACCCCTACTAGCAATAAAACTACCCCCTATGTAAAAACTGAAACTCGGATGAAACAAAGTACAATAAAATTTTAGGCTTATTTTGGGCTCTCGAATGCAAGAAAAAAATTTTTTAAACCGCCCCCCGTGTGCAAAAATACCACCCCCTTGCTAAAAATAAAAGCTACAAGAAACAAAGTGCATCAGAATTTTAGGCTTATTTCGGGCTCTCGAATGTACCAAAAAAAAATTGAAAAACCACAGCTATGTTCAAAAAAACCAATCCCTCAGTAAAAAATCAAACCTGGAAAACACAAGATAGAAAGTAGTGTTGGGCTTGTCTTAGGCTCTCGAATGCTTGAAATTTTTTTTACAAAAACCACCCCTGGATCTAAAAAATCAAACTCCTATCAATAAATTCGAATTTGAATTCTTAAGGAGCTCAAGAATCAGGGACTCTATTCACCCTATAAAATTCCGAGTAAGGATAATTTTCCGGCAAAATTGTACTGACAGTGTATCGAGGAGTTGGTTTTTGGCGTTAAGGGAATATTTTTTTACAAAGTCATATCTGCGTCGTGTCAAGGGGTTGTTTTTTAACGTTAAGGGTTGAAGCCCAAAAATCAGTGTTGGTATTTTTGAGGAGCCCAAAAATCAGAGATCCTAGTCAGACTATAAAGTTCTAAAAAATATATTTTTTTTTGACAAAGTCACATCTGTGTGGTATCAAGGGATTGTTTTTTAACGTTAAGGGTTGAAGCCCGAAAATCGGTGTTGGTATTTTCAGAGAGCCGAAAAATCAAAGACTCTACTTACACTGTAAAATTCTGAAATAGATGATTTTTTGAAAAAGTCATATTTGCGTCGTATCAAGGGGTTGTTTTTTAAAGTTAAGGGTTGGAGCTAAAAATCGGTTTTAGTATTCTCGAAGAGCCCAAAAATCAGAGACTTAATTTACACTGCAAAATCCTGAAAAAGATTATTTTTTGACGAAGTCATATCTGCGTGGTATCAAGGAGTTGTTTTCTAACGTGAAGGGTTGGAGCCCAAAAATTGAAGTTGGTATTTTTGAGGAGCCCATAAATCAGACACTCAATTGACACTGGAAGATTTCAATGAAGATTATTTTTTGGCAAAAACACATCTGCGTGGTGTCAAGGAGTTGTTTTTTAATGTTAAGGATTGGAGCTTTGAAATCAGTGTTGGAATTTTTGAGGAGCTCAAAAATCAGAGACTTTATTGGCACTGTAAAATTCCCCCAAAAAATTTTCTTGACAAATAAATATCTGCGTGGTAGAGAGGCATTGCTTTCCGGTTGTAAGAGTTGGAGCGCAGAAATTAAAGTTGGTATTCGTGAGGAGCCTAAATTAAGAGAGTTTATTGACACTGCAACATTCTATAAAAGACTATGTTCTAACGAAGTTATATCTACGAGTACGTGGTACAGAGGGGATGCTGTATAGCATTAAAGGCTTAAGCCCAAAAATCTAAGTTGGTATTATCGAGGAGAGCAAAAATCAGAGACTCGTTTTACATTGAAAAATTCTGAAAAAATTATTGTTCGGCAAAATCATATCTACGTCGCAGAGAGGGATTGCTTTTTGGCTATAAGGGTTGGAGCCCTAAAATCTAAGATTGTATTTTTGAGTAGCCCAAAAATCAGAGGCTCTGTCAACACTGAAAAATTCTGAAAAACATTATTTTTCGGCAAAGTCAGATCTACGTGGTAGAGAGGGGTTGCTTTTTGACTGCAAGAGTTGGAGCCCTGAAATCTGAGTTGGTGTGTTTAAGGAGCTTTGAAATCAGAGACTCTGTTAACATTGAAAAGTTCTAAAAAATATTATTTTTCAGCAAAGTAATATCTACGTGGTACTGAGGGGTTGCTTTTTGGCATTAGGGTTGGAGCCCAAAAATTAGAGACTCTGTTAACATTGAAAAATTCTGAAGAACATTATTTTTCGGCAAAGTCATATCTACGTGGTGGTGAGGGGTTGTATTTTAGCTATAAGGGTTGGAGCCCTAAAATCTCAGTTGGTAGTTTTAAGGAGCCCTTAAATAAGGGACTCTGATAACATCAGAAAACCCCGAAAAAGATTACTCTTTAGCCAAGTTATATCTACGTGGTACAGAGGGATTGCTTTTTGGCGTTGGGGGCTGGAGCCCAAAAGTCGAAGTTGGTATTTCTATGGAGCAGAAATGATGCCCACAAATCAGGCATGCTCCATTTTTCAAAATGTTGAATTTTCATGTAGCGGATGATTTTGAAACGTAAGGGTTGTTCTTTGGTGATTGAATTTGAGGGCATTCAGGTGCCTAAGGAAAGCCCAAAAATGTAGCGGAATTCAGTTTGTGAAATTTGAATTTGTGAAAGTTGGAATTTTTCGAAGAGGGTTTATTTCAGAACTCAAGGGTTGTTTTGGGGCAATCGGTTTTTGCGGATTTCGAAAGCACGAAAAAAGCCCGAAATTCTGGTGAAATCAAATTTTAATTTTTTGGGGTTTTCTGGACAGTCGAGGTGCTAGGTTAATGTGAGCTAGCACCTGCACAAAAAAATTTATTTTTGGAAAAAAGTGGGGGAGTCCGAAAACTTTTATTGGTACCTCGACAACACCCAAAATTCTGAGCAATGAAGAATGTCAAAATTCGATTTTGGAGGTGCTAGTTCAGTGGACTTGAAAGAAATTTCAAATAAAGAATAATCACACCAGTCGCCTTCGTGAGACTCTAGTAGATGTCACCAACTCCACAATCACAATCAGTCACCCCAAAAGACCAACGCTACCACATTTAGCGTACTTAACTCCGATTTTTGGGCTCCAGCCCTTAAGATCAAAGAGCAGCTCCTCTGTATCACGTAGATAAGAATTTGCCGAAAAATAATCTTTCTCAGAATTTTTCAACGTTAACAGAATCACTGATTTTTGGGCTCCTCATAAATGCCAAATTCGATTTTTGGGCTCTAACACTTATGGCTAAAGGCTACCCCCATTGTACAACTCATATATAACTTTGTCAAAGAATAATCTTTTTCAAAATGTCACAGTGTCAATGCAGTCACTCATTTTTGAGCTCCTCAGAATCATCTACTGCGATTTTTGGATCTTAACCCTTAATGTCAAAAAGCAACCTTTCTGCACCGCGTAGATATGGCTTTACCGAAAAATAACGTTTTTCAGAATTTCACAGTGCCAACAGACAGTATAAAATTCACACTAATTTGAAATTTTTTGGGCTGCTTTACTTGAAGGTAGCTAGGATGGGGTACGCTCAATGTGGTAGGGCTAGTTTCTTGAGGCTGCTTATCATCATTGCTGGATTGGTAACATTCGCTAGAGTCTTCTGAAGGTGACTGGCGTGATTATTTTCAATTTGAAATTTTTAGGCAGCTTTACATTAAGGTAGATGAGACGGGGTTCGCTAAATGTGTCAGGGATGGTTTTTTGGAGCTTCTGATTATCATTGTGAGTTGAGTAATATCCACTAGAGTCTTGTCAGTATGTATGGTATGATTATTTCAAAATTGAATTTTTTTGCGCTGTTTTACCTGAAGGCAGCCGAAAAGCAAACTCTCTTTACCACGTAGATATTACTTTGCTGTAAAATAATTTTTCTCAGAACATTTCAATGTTAACAGAGTCTCTGATTTCAGGGCTTCTCAAAAATATCAGCTTATATTTTAGGGCTCCAATCCTTATAGCCAAAAACCAGCCCCTCTCTACCACGTGGATATGACTTTGCCGAGAAATAATGTTTCTCAGAATTTTTCAATGTTAACAGTGTCTCTGATTCTTGAGTCACTCAAAAATACCAACATTGATTTTTGGGCTCCAACCCTCATGGCTAAAAACTACCCTTGTTGTACAACGCAGATATAACTTTGCCGAAAAATAATCTTTTTCAGAATTTTTTGATGTTGACAAAGTCTCTGATTTTGGGCTCCTCAAGAATGCTAACTGATTTTTGGGCTCCAACTCTTATAGCCTAAAGTCACCTCTGTCTACCTAATAGGTATGACTTTGAAACAAAAGAATTTTTCAAAGAATTTTTCAATGTCAACAGTGTCTCTGATTTTTAGGCTCCTGATAAATACCAACTTCGATTTTTATGCTTGTTCCTTTAATGCCAAAAAGCAACCCCTCTGTACCGCGTAGATATAGCTTCTTTAGAAAATAATCTTTCCTAGAATCTTACAGTGTTAATAAACTCTCGTATTTTTGGGCTCCTCACAAATACCAACTTTTTTTTTGAGTTCCAACCCCAACAGCCGAAAAGCAATCCCTCTCTACAACGCAGATTTAACTTTGTCAAAAAATAATCTTTCTCGGAATCTTAGTGTCAATGAGATCTTTGATTTTTAAGCTCCTCAAAAATACCAACTGTGATTTTTGGGCTCTAACCCTTAACGCCAAAAAGCAGCCCCTCTGTACCACGTAGATATGACTTCTTCGAAAAATAATCTTTTTCGGAAATTTTCAATGTTAAAAGAGTCTTGGATTTTTGGGCTCCTCAAAAAAACCAATTTTGATTTCCGGGCTCCAGCCCTTAACACCAAAAAGCAACCCCTCATTACCACGTAGATTCGACTTTGCCGAAAAAAATATTTTTCAGAATTTTCCAGTGTTAGCAGTGTCTATGTATTTAGGACTCCTCAGAAATACCAACTTTGATTCTTGAGCTCTAAACCTTAATGCCAAGAAGCAGCCCCTCTGCTTCACGTAGATATGGCTTAACCGAAGAATAATCTTTTTCAGGATTTTACAGTGCCAATAGAGTATCGTATATTCGCGCTCTCCTAAAATACTAACCTCTATTTTTGGGTTCCAACCCTTAACGTCAAAAATTAATCCCTCTGTACCACGTCGATATGACTGTGTCAAAAAATAATCTTTTTCAGAATTTTCAGTGTCAACAGACACTGTGAAATTGACACTAATAAGAAATTTTTTGGGCTGCTTTACTCAAGGGTAGCTAGGATGGAGTTCGCTAAATGTGATAGGGGTGGTTTCTTAGCGCTGCTGATTATTACTGTGGGGTCGGGAATATCTAATGGAGTCTTGTGAAGATAATCTTTGTGATTGTTTTCATTTTGATTTTTTTTTACTGTTTTACTTGAAGGCAGCTAAGCTGGGGCTCGGTTAGTTAACCAGGGGTGGTTTTTTAAGGTTGTTGATTATTACTGTGGGGTAGGGGGTTTTTTGGATCCAATATTTGATTTTTTAATTAGTGATAAGTTTGTAATATTTTTTTAGTGTTAGCGGCTGATTTCGTAGAATTAGTTTTGGGTGTTTTGGAGATCTCAAAAATAGCCCATAATACTAATATGCTTATAATTAGGTTTAGTGCATAATTCATATTAATGGTAGTTTTCCGGTGATAGGGGTGTTTTCTTGAAGATTGATTTTTGCAATTTTTGGAGAGTCTAAAGAAAGCCCAAAATTCTGGTGTTTTTGATTGATCAATTTCTTAAATTTCCTGTAGTGCAGGTGCCGGGGGCCAACACCTCCACCCAAATCTCGGTTTTTTGAGAAAAATAAAAGAGCCGAGAAATCGGCATTGGTGCCCAAAAAGAGTCCAAGAATAGCCCAAGATTTAGACATGCTCATATTTAGGTCTAGTGCATATGTATGAATTTAGTTTTTTGGTGATTGGGGTGTTTTTTGAAAATTGATTTCTGCAGTTTTGAAAAGCTCAAAAAAGTACCAAATTCTGGTATGTTTGATTTTTTCAATTTCTTAAATTTCCTGTAGTGGAGGTGCTAGCGGAACGGATCTCGGTCCATGAATAGAATACAATGATTTACAAGCCGAGTCTCCAGAATGCGGATCTGCGAACTATATAGCGAACCCTCACCTCCTTTTCTACTCACTATAATAACATAATAAAGAAGCTATTATCAATTCGGTATAGGGTGCTTACCTTTTCTTTCTTTGCCTTATAATTCAGTAGCAAAAGTTATTGTTTCCTTATAAAGTCATCATTAACCTTTGCCAACAAGGTATTTCGAAAAATAATAATTTTATTATATTTATATATTACAGCAGTATAAGGCTCACTTCAAGAAAGGAAGTCTCTGGAAGTGAAGAAGATTCGAAAAAGTAATTTTGTAAGAAGAAGGAGCGAATTTTATTGGTAGGGTGTTAAGCTCAAAAATCGGAGGCAAAGTAACTTTAAACAAATTCTTGTCTTGAAATTGTTATTGAAAATTGGGTATTCACTACTCTTTCATATCTGGCCTGAACTACAAAGAATATCTCTCCGAATGATTGATGTTCTCAATTTCCTTCACTCTATTAGTAATTTAGATTTCTCACAGTGACTGAAGAAATTCTTGTCTTTGTATTGTCATGACCAAGCTTATGTTTATAATCTTTCTATGGTGCCCAGAATTCTAAGGATGATCCTCCCAAAAAAATGACGTTTTCTACCCTGTTTCTCTCTTTGTCATTTATATTTAATTGCTGACTAAACGAATTCCTGTCTTCCAATTGTCATTAAAAACTCGGTGGTTATAGTATTTTCATGATCGCCCAGAATCATGAAAATTATCCTCCCGAAGGATTGACGTTTTCTACACCCTCCACTTTCTTTTTAATGTACGCTCAGCAATATAATTTGAAACAAATTAATGTATTTCAATTGCTATTAACAATTACATATTAAAAATTTTTTTATAGCTGCCCAGAACCATAACGACCGTAGTCCAAAACGATATTAACAAATTCCCGTTTTAAAATTGTTATAAACAATTCAGTTTTTTCAATTTTTGTATGGTAGCCAGGCCCATTAAAATAGCAACTCCACAATATAATTCCGGCATTCTTCATAGGTCAGAACTTGGAACTTTTTTGAGCTTCTCTTGGGCCCTTATTAAAATTTGTAATCAACCGAGAGAGGAGTACAAAAATTATCGGTCAAGGCCGCGGAAAAATACCCCAAAATCTTACCAGTTGAGTCGTGGTCGGTTCCTAGAATTTTATTATCTTCACAAAAGAAAATCACCGATCACGAGGCGTGAGGCGAACACGTTACACTTGAAGTCCCGCGAAGATCCTCTACATGGAATTTATGGTATTTGCGACGGACGGCGTCTGAGAATCAGGGAGACTGGCTTCCTGTTTCTCGGAATTCGTTGAAACCCGGGCACTAATTGTTGAGCGGCACTTGAGAGGCTTGGCCGATCGTTTTGGCGGCATCACTTCATTCTCTAATCTATCAAATCTGCCCAAACCATCCGTCAGAAAATGAACATGTTAACATACCTTGCATAACTTGACAA
>JAUMHM010000016.1:43346990-43376565 GCA_032362435.1 Melikaiella ostensackeni | reverse complement strand
ACTCCTTGATTCAATATGACTCGTTTGACCTATAATCTGAATACATTTTATTAAAGACTGAAGAAGTTATGGTCATTTATAATACACGTAAACCGCGGTTTCAGTCTTCCCGGTTTCGGCCTTCCTATAACGGCTGGTCCACGCAGTTTCTTCGGCGCGCAGGACAAGAGGCGGTGTTTAACCAAGCGTGAAACACCGGCAGCGCATATAAAAAGGCGCAGTGCGCGGGTACTCAGATTCGAACTCACGTTCGGAGATTGCGTAATATTAGGAAATGGTTTTTACGACCCTGACTTTTTCCCCCCGATTTGGGACCAAAACAATTTGAAGACAAGCCCCAACACTGGACTGAAACCGCGGTTTCAGTGTATTTCAAAATTTTGTTTCCTAAGGTAAATATGTTTTCATTAACCTAATCCAAAGTTGATGCAAGAATAGAAGACTCCTTGAACTGTGACGAATTGATTGACCTAATTATTTTTTTGTATTTTTATGGCGGGCGCCCCCTAATATCTTATAACATTTTCATTATTAATTCTCAATATTTAAAATAATCGTTAATCGATCGAATTCTCAGTTATTTTTCTATTTTTTGGAAAATTTTTCTAAAATACACAAGATAATAATCTGGCAAGGGTATAATTTCATCCATTCTCATTTATTTATTTTAAAAAATCGATTTTTAACCCTTAAAAAATACTTTTTTCAAAAACGGCTCGGGGGATTTTGCTAAAATTTAATTTTGCACACTATTTTTGAGGTCATAATTCGAAATAAAGAGAAAAATGGAGGGTGCTATGACCTTTCATTTAAAGTTGGTTCACGTGCACTTTGCATTTGCGCAGGTTACTGGTTGAGTCTTAGGTCGGGTGGTGTAGGACGTAGGTCCGATGGGTTAGTATGAAAGTGTTTTAAAAATGGGTTTTTTATAGTAAAACTTTTTTCATTAACATAATTCAAAGTTGATGTAAAAATAAAAAAACACCTTGATTCGAATTGACTTGATTGACCTACAATCTGAATACATTTTATTGAAGATTGAAGAAGTTATGATCATTTATAATGTTTTAAAATTTTGTCTTTTACGGTAAATATGTTTTCATTAACCTCATTCAAAGTTGAGGCAAAAATAAAAGACTCCTTGAGGTGAGACGAATTAATTGACCTATTTGTATTTTTTTTTATTTTCATGGCCGGCAGCACCTAATAGTTTCAAACATTTTCATTACGAATTATAAATATTTAAAATAATCGCTAATCGATCGAATTCACAGCTATTTTTCTACTTTTTTTGGAAAATTTTTCTAAAATACACAAGATAATAATCTGGTAAGGGTATAATTTCATATACACTGGAACCTCGACATACTTCCCCTCAACTTACTGCCTTTCTAGAATGTCTGCGAGCTCGCACTCATAAGTGAGGGGTCGAAGACGGCGAGAGAGAGGATTGCCGCTGGCCTCGCATTCGATGGTGGTGGGTCCGAGGACCGAGAGAGGGGCGCGCGAGCTCTGCGGAGTTACGCAGTTCCCCCTGCCTGTTCACATCGTAGAACTTCTTCGAAGAGTCTCACGGTCAAAGTAAGGAATGCCCGAGACTCGAGCTAGCTCGAGGTTCTGGTATATTCGCATTTATTTATTTCAAAAATTGATTTTCAAGCTTTACAAAGTACTTTTTCCAAAAACGGCTCGGAGGGTTTTACTAAAATTTATTTGCACACTATTTTTGAGGTCATAAATCGAAGTAAAGAAAAAAATGTAGGGTGCTATGACCTTTCATTTAAAGTTAGTTCACGTGCACCTTCGCATTTGCGCAGGTTACTGGTTGAGTTTTAGGTCGGGTGGTGTTGGACGTAGGTCCGATGGGGTAGTACGAAAGTGTTTCCTTGTGGTCGCCGGAGCTGGTGCACGTTTTCCGTCCAAGCAGGTTTCGCCGATCGAAGAATACCGAGGATGCGATGGGCGAGGGCGAGAGGGATCGTTTCAGCAAAAGGTAAAGTAATGTCAATCACTCTTGATCGTTCGATTAAGCTCTGCGGTAAACTAGAAAAAAATTTCTTTTCCGGAAATCG
This sequence comes from Melikaiella ostensackeni, assembly GCA_032362435.1. Lineage (NCBI taxonomy): Eukaryota > Metazoa > Arthropoda > Insecta > Hymenoptera > Cynipidae > Melikaiella > Melikaiella ostensackeni. The sequence continues at coordinate 43,374,493 of JAUMHM010000016.1, read as the reverse complement.
TATATCAAGAACCTCCCTATCCAGGCCGGAAACCCTATTACGACCCGGTAGCAGAAGTCGAGAGAAAAGCTTCTTCATTCACGTAAAAAGACCGGCTTTCAAAATCAGAAAATTTTTTCAAGTTACTAGTTTTGTCACCGAATGATTTTATGAAAATAAAATATATATAATTCAAATCTGAAGCATTGCGGTAATTATAAATTTCATGTTTTACAGTATTCACTATCACTAGATTCGAAAACAGTTTCTTTCATTTATTCAGTCTGTGCTCCTTACAAAATTGAATTTTTAAAATTGATTTTGAAATATTTCAAAGCTAGAATATAATTTATTGGAAGTTGGGGTTGAGATTTATCAAGTAAATTTATATTTAAGGTGTATTGAATGTTGACCTCTTTACATTAGTTCTTTATATATATAGGTTTGTATCCAATATATCACGGTAATGGTCAGGGACAGAGGTTCTTCGCGTCCGTTCAAGATATAAAACAGGAAGACTCTGACTTGTAGAATTTATAATGGCATCTCATGTGTTTGATTTTATTTCCTATCCAAATAAATGTACCCATTTCAGTATAATTTTTCTCATATCCGAATAAATAGTCAGTTTTTTATTATTCATCATCTGAAACAGTTCTTGTAAAATAAAATTATTTATGAATATTCAAACCTGGCTGTAGAGAAAGAAGTGCAAGGTGCGCCTGAATCAAGTTAAACTGAAAATTTCAGATAAATGAGATTTTTTGATTGTTTATGATAATATGGGATCACACAAAGATTTTAAGCTGAAAATGAAAATAATCGTTTTGGCGCTTTTCGAAAAGTTGACTTTTGTATTAATTTATGTCCTAAAGAATGAAGAATATTTTATAAGATTATATGGTAAATATTGGTTAACATTCCTTTAGAAAGATTTCTTTAATAACTGTGACTTTCTGTCATTGTGTGAACATTTTAAGATAAAAATAAAAATAATCGGAGGGGTGATTTTTGAAAAAAGTCGATTTTTGTATTTAATTAAAATAAAACTATTCTGAACATCTGTGTAAACTTTTTAAGCACCTCATGTATTTTTTAAAGAAAATAAGTATTTTTGTTTTTCAGAAAAATTGTCGCTATTTCGTTAATTTATAGCATTTTACAAATTTTTCGATGGATTTCGAAAGAGTGTGAAATCCTTCACCGGAATCAAAAAAGAATATTTGAATATCTTAAATATTTGAAAAAAAACACAGCATTTCAAAAAAAAATTAAATACCATTTTTATCAGAAAATTTTTTTTTAAATTTATTTGTCACCCGGTCTAAAAAGTTTTCTTATGCCAGAAAGGACTCCACTCACAAAATTATTTAATAAATACTTCTTGTATTTCAAGTGATTTAGAAGAAGTTTTAGTGGTTATTAATCTGATAAGTGTCAGTCGTAATTTTTAATTAAATTTTCCAACTTAAAATCGTCCAAGTTTGAATTTTTCAGCTTGAAAGTATCCAAAGGTGTTATACATAATTTTTTAGCAAAAATAGTTCAAAATAAAAGTAAATGAAAAAATCTAATCACAAAAATGTTAATAAATATTTACCATATAACCTAATGCAAATTTGTTCACTTCTTGGTAATTAAATACAAAAATCAGGTTTTTTCAAAAACCACTGCTCCGATCATTTTCACTTACATCTTAAAATATTCGCGGGGTGACAGGCAACCACATTCAATAAAAAATCTGTTTAAAAAAATGTTAACTAATATTTACCAAATAATCTGGTGGAAATTTCTTTATTTATTAGTAATTGAACACAAAAAGCGACTTTTTTCAAAAGGCGCCTGACCGATTATTTTCATTTTTACCTTGAAATGTTCGTGGATGACATATTAGCATAAACAATCGAAAAATCCCATTTACCTGGAACATTCTTCTAAACTTGGTTCAGCCGCAGCAACGTAAGTGGCAATGGCTCATATTCATTTTATCCGTTTTTTAAAAATTAAACATTGTAAGAAAATACGAATTGAAAATAGAAAATATTTTAAATTTGCCAATTTAAATTTTTTAAATTCCACAATGTCATGTTAGCTTTCAAAATCGAAAAACTTTTTATCAACATTAAAAATTACAATTTGAATCAATCCAATCATCAACGATGAAAAATGATCAATTTCACTGTTAATTGTTCACTAAAAAAAAAGAGTCTTTACTAATTTATAGCAAATATTTTTTTTCATAACGGTTGACCATTATGAAAATTAAAAAAAAATTAATTTATTCAACGTGAAGTTGCTAATTCACAAATCTCGAGTGACGTCACAGAAGAATACTGTCATATTTGTGGTTACAAATTTAAAAGGTTATAATGAATAGCCTTAATTTTGTTAAATAACAATTGCGACCTCAAAAGTTAGCTTTTTTTAATGATGAATCCTTGTATACATAAATTGATCCTGCTGATGGAAAAACAAAGAGAAAATACAACCAAAAATTAATGACAGCCGCCCCTTTTACAAATAATTAGAAACATAATCTTGATATTATAATTTATTATAAAGAAATTAAACAACTAATTTATTTTTCATTCCAAATTCTTTCGTTATCACACTTACCCGAATCGACCCTAAAGTTGAACAATTTTTAATTCAAGGGTTTAAATTGATACAAAATTTTAAAAAAATAGATATTCTTTATCTCAATAAATGTATCATCAGATGGAATACAATTCATCAGCATAAATACAAATAAATAATGTAACAAATTAATTCAAAGTTTATTTGCCTCAAATAAAATGTACTTGATCGAATTTAAGTAGTTTTCTTGTTGGTTCAACAAAAATTAATTTTTTGATGATCCAGCAATTGTCGTGTTAAGCCAATATCTCTCATATCATAATATCTCATATCATAATATCTCATATCATCTCATATCTCATATCATAATCTCATAAATTTCCTACTGAAATTTCATTGAATGACTATTAATTTGTCAAAACATGATTTGCCAGTCGCTATCCATAATCGAAAAAATCGTCTTTTAAAAAAAAAATTCAAGGATTGAAAGGTTTATTTAATAAATTCTCATGTGAAATTATGTAAATAAAACATTTTTAATACTTGTTTTTGATACACAATTCAACTACTGTGAACTGAAGAAAATCAAGAATTGAATTTTCAACAGTTGCATTTTTAATAGTGGATTTTTTAACAGACGAATTTTCAACTGTTGAAAACAGGCGAAAATTAAAAATTCAACTATTGAAGATTCAATTTCAAATATTCTTAGATTTTTAACAATTAAAAATTCAATTGTTCTAAATTTATTTTTCAATTTTGTTTAATTTTTAATAGTTGAATTTTAAACAATTGCAAATTCAAGGAAAAAGCGAATTTTATATTAAAAACAAGTGTCAAAAATGTTATATTTACATAATTTTACGTGAGAATTTAATAAATAAACATTTCAATCCACAAAATACAAATTTTGTAAAAAGTCGACTATTGCGAAAACGAGTCGCTATTTTTTTTTATTTTCAACCGTTTAAAAATTCATTTTTGTGGTTGAAGATTCATTATTTGACTTGAATTTTGTCTTTTGGGTTTGAGAATTTATTCCTTTTGGTTAAAAGTCTCACTATTTAGTTAAGAATTTAATTATTTTGTTGAACATTTAACCATTTTTTTCAAGAGTCATTCTTTTTGGTTGAAAATTAATCTGTTTCAGTTGAAGATTCAACTGCTTTATTGAAAAATTGTCTTTTTGGGTTGAAAATTGAACTGTTTTGTAGAAAATTTGTCTGTTTAGCTTCAAACGTTAACAATGTGGTTAAAATTGTTTTTATTTTTTGACTAAAAAAATCTTTCTTGGTCGAAAATTCAACTCTTCTGTTAAACTTGATCTTTTTGGTTTGAAAATTCATCTCTTTTGGTAGAAATTTCTTTCAATCATCTTCTTTGGTTAAAAATTGAAATGTTTAGTAGGAAATTAACTTTTTTGTTGAAGAATCCTATTTTCGGGTTGAATGTTCAACTGTTTTGTGTAAAATTCTTTTTTTTTTTGCTTGAAACTTTAACAATTTGGGTGAAATTGTTTTTCTTTCTTGACTGAAAAATCTTTCTTGGTTGGAAATTCAACTCTTTTGTTAAACTTCGACTTTTTGGTTTAAAACTTCATCTCTTTTGGTAGCAATTGTTTCTAAGCATCATTTTTGGTTAAAAATTCAACTTTTTGTTTGAAAATTAATCTGTTTTGATTAAAGATTTAACTATTTTGTTGAAAATTTGTCTTTTTTAGTTGATTTTAACTATTTTGGATTCAAAATTGAAGTCTTTTTGTTCGAAAGTTAAGCTACTTGGTTGAAAGTTCAAATACTTTGTTAAAACTCATTTTTTTGGGGGGTTGAAACTGTACCTCTTTAGTTCGTTGAAAATTCAACTATTTGGTTGAAAATTCATATATTTTGTTGAAAATTCGTCTCTTCTGATAGTAAAATGTTATATTCACAAAATTTTACATGAGAATTTAATAAATAAGCTTTTCAATCTATAAAAAAAATGAAAGAGTCGATTTTTTCGAAAACGGGTCGCTATTGGCAAATAAGGTTTTCCGAAATTATTACTCATCCAATGGACTCTCAGCAGTGAATTTTTCAGATTTGATGAAAAATTACAACTCTGATCATCTCCTTGTAAAACATAAAAGAATATAAAAAATTCTATGCGAAAAAAATGGTAGATCTGCACTATAATTAATTGACATTCAACTACTGATTTACGTAATTATTAACTCAAGTACATATATATAGTAGTGCACGTTTTTGTTGCGTGGGTGGCTCATTCAGGTATACTCATTGACGTACTCTCTTATCAAAGGATCAGATGCGCTATTAACCTTATATTAATTTATTTTGACTCCTGAAAAATTAAAAATATTATTCGACATTACAAATCCACTTACTGTATCCATTAGGGTGGTCAAAAAAATCTTTTTTTAATTTTTCAGTCGCGATCATGAAACCACATGTTCCTCTAGGCTAGAAACAGACCCACAAATTTTGACATATTTTTAAAAAATATATTTAGAGGTCGCTCAAAGCACTTTTATGTAAAAATTGATGTTTTCATGAGTTTTTGTGTTTCCAATCACAGATATATTAAGGCTATAAATGCCTTTTCTACATAAAATTGTTGGTAAATCTATAGCGAAAAAATGTTATATGTTTTTAGTTGAAAAAATGTTATTCTTGTAGTTAAAAAAATATATTTGGTTTCTGCACAAGCCATAAAAATTGTAATTTTGCAGGAACGTTTAGATATAAGAGCAGATTTATACCCCAGATCATTTTTTATATTGATCGTCGAAATTCTGGGATACTCTGTATATACTAAGGAAAAAATCTACTTTGGAGATGAGGTTGAAAAATTGAAAATGAAGCTGTGTAAAATCAACGAATATAAAAAATGTTCATTTTTCTGTGTAATTACAATTATATAATATATTTTATGTTACCATTTTTTCTCGAAAGCACATATTCGACTCTCAATCCCACACCAAAAATGAAAAATTAGTATATTTTTAATCAATTTCGTGATCAATAAATGAGAAATGTTATATGTGGTTAAAATACAATGTGAATAACAATTTTGCAATTATTCTGACGAAATTGATTAAAAATAGTAATTTTTCATTTTTGGTGAGGGATTGAGAGCGAAAATGTGTTCTAAAGAAAAAATGGTAATATATGAAATAAATATAATTGTTATTAAATGGAAAAATGAAAATTTCGAATTTTTGTTGACTTTTCACATCTTCATTTTTAATAATTCAACCTCGTCTCCATAGTTGATTTTCTCCCCAGCATATAGAGAGTTTCCCAGAATTTTGACGAGACGTATAAAAAATTTTTGGAAGTATAAATGTGCTCTTATATCTAAACTTTCCTGAAAAATTGCAGTTTTCATGATCTATACAGATACAGAATATATTTTTTCAACCACAAAAAAATTTAATTTTTTCATTATAGATTTATCAACAATTTCGTGTAGAAAAGACATTCATAGCTTTAATATATCTGTGATTGAAAAATGAAAAACCCATGAAAACACCAATTTTGAAATAGAAGTGCTCTGGGTGACCTTTAAATATGTTTTTAAGAATATACAGAGATTTGTGGGTCGATTTCTAGCCCAGAGGAACATGTGATTCCATGATGGCGGCGGAAAAATTAAGAAAAGATTTTTTTGGACCACCCTAGTATCCATGCATAGACGTCTCATTTTTGTTGTTGTTCATCGTCATTTCTAAAATTTTTAAAACAAGATAAAAGCTTCACGACATTCTCGAAACTAAGAAATAGTTTCATATAGTACACATGATGAGATTATCTATAAAGAAGTTCTAAAAATATAATCCACCTTCTTTCCCTTAAACTATGTTCAGAGCAAATTCTAATTAGGCGAAAAAGACTAGTAGTAATTAAGGTCACGCTGGACGAGCATTAAAAGCGATTGAAAGTTGCAAGACCAAATCGATGAACCACAAATTGAGACGGGAATTTAATTTCCTGATTTTAAATCGAAATTGATGATCCGGGACTATCCTTGTTCCCTTTTCATCTTAACTAATAGCTACTGGATAAGCAAATTGCACTCAAAGTCTCTTTTTGCAGCCACCTAATTTTTTGAAGAGCCCATTTGCTCTAATTGAACGAGTTATCGAGAAAATCGAGTCCAAGTTTATAGTCTACTTGCCTTTGTCCTGAAAATACTGAAGGACGATATCATCCAGAGCTGAAAGGACGATTCGATATTTTATAGGCATCTCCATAGACTAACTGTCGAACATTCACCTAATGTAATTATTCAAAGGAATTTTTTCGAAGCTTTCAAATAAAAATTTGGAAAATTGGTTTTGAGTCATTTTAAAGTCATTTAGAAAGGAAATTATCAAATTTAAAAAAAAAATTTTTCCGTTACCATTTTCTTCTTTTGAAAATGGAAAACAACAGACTTTCCCCATTAAAGAAAATTCAAAAAGAATTAAAGGTTTGCAATTTTGAGAAAACTTCAAACGTAAATAATAAAACAGTAAAAAAATCTAAAATTAACAATAATGATCTTCAAATTCATTATTAATTTTGCAGTTTAGATTAACATGATTGAATTTAAGAAGCGTGATGCACAATTTCAACATTATTAATTTTTCACGACTTAGTTTCAAGATCCTAAGTTAAGAATTCTTCAGTTTCAAACGAAGTTTGAAATAGTTTAGTTTTTGCTTAAGGTTTCTATTAAACTTTAACTCCCAAAGAATTTGAATTTTAAATTTAAACTTAGTTTTGCTTATTCAATAATTTGTAATAATTAATTAAAAAGTGAGAAAATATTGACCGGAAATGTCGATTTCTCAAACGAAACATGTGGCGCCCTCTTAGCGTTGAGGGGGTCTCTACCTTCTCGGTTGGAAAAAAGCGATTTTTTGCGATTTTTTTATAAAGACAGGTTCATTTATTTTGTAAACAATGTTTTAATATTTAATTATCACATATTTACAGAAATTACAATTTTTTGATGATAAAAGAGTGATAAACAAGCGCGTTAGAAACAATTGACGAGGGATCCAAAAAAGGCGGTTTGCCGTGAGTAAAGTGGCTCAAGTCTAGATCATCTGAAATCAAAAAATCCAACGGCATTCATTAACTAACAGTTTTTGCCTAGAAGTGAACGAAACAAGATGTAAAAATTATTTTTTTTCACGAAATGGTGAACTTTTGAAGTCAAAAGTCAATTTTTCGCTAAAAAACGCTTCTTTTTTGACCATAGAAAAAAATATATTGATAAAAAAAAATCGTTCAATCCCACGAGTTTTATATCTAAAATAACTGAAAAAAATTTGAAAGCAATTGGTGAAGCCGTTCTTGAGATATCTTACTCACCGACTTTGAAAACCTTGTTTCGAGAGAAACGCGTTTAAGTTAAAAAAGTTGAAAACGTGCAGAAAAATGTATATATCATCTCAAAATCTTCACTTACATAGACCACTGATTGGAGTCAGAACTCCTTCCTTTCCTTGTGATTTTTCGAGGCATTTTATACAGAAATTAACACTACAACGAAACCCAAAAAGGTAGGGACCCACTTAAACAAGTAGCGTGACGTCACATGCTTTCAAAGCTGAAGAAAATACATGTGTCAGTTTGATAAAAACAATTAAAAATAATTAACCATCAACGTTTTTCGGCTGAAAGGATTTTTTATGGAGTATCAGTATGCCTGGAAACATTAAAGCCAGTTCGGATAATTTATCAAAAGTGAACACAATAATGATAAGTTATTTTTTCGCGAACCCTACTAAAAAAAAGTAAGGAAAAGTGTCAAATCGTCAGAAGTTCTAAAGATTTCTGAATATTCTGACGATTCCTGACGAGTCTGAATATTCCTGAATATATGTAAATTCAATTTATGTTCAGGTATCTTATCATCGGTAGGCCAGCTGTAAAAAATTAAAAATTGAATATTAAAATTTTTTAAATTTCGAAATTACAAATATAAAAGTTAGAAATTCGGAATCTGTGTGTTTCAACGATTCAACAATTCAATTCAACAATTCAACAATCAAACTGGCTATTTCATGTTCGACTGCGATAATCAGGAGATGATTCAAGCGAGTTTCCTGGGTTGTTGATCGCAGTATGTTCTTAATCAGATTCGGTTTGTTGAAAGCTCGTTCTCACGACGCTACTGATGGTGTCACGACTATAAGCAGTCTTATGGCAATGCAAATTTGTGGGATGTTTTCGAAACCGTCTTGGTAAATCAGATACAATAAATCCATTGCATAATCAATTTTCCATTTGATATTTCTCTGGATTTTCAGCCAAAGTAGAAGTTCTATTTCAAGATCTTCTTGCTTCAAATTCTCCGGATACCCCAAGACCATGTTTTCAGCATATTTTTTCGCAATAGGGTTCGAATCAATGTTTGGCTCAGCTTCGAATAGTGTTCCAATAGGATCCAAAATTGATGTAAAAAGCTTGGAAATTTCTGTGATACTTTCGTGAAGATCACGCAGTTCATTCAGGAGAAAGGCGAACTACGGGAATAAAAATTGTAACCTTGAATTGATCCTCAGCATTTTCGAATACGTGGTCAGCGCTGGTGGATTTGTTGAAATATGTTTTTTTTCTCGTTTCGCGAACGACTGTCTTCAAATTCGACCGCAATGCCCAAGTCAGATGCCACAGCTTTGGCTTCAGAAAGGAGAGTTGGCCAAGAATTCTTCAGACGACTCAACTTTGAGCTTTAGAGAATTTTATTTGTGTCATTCGGGCAGTGTAAAACTTTGTACCAAATAATTGTTAGTAGTATGAAATCAAAAGATTGGATCTATTTGATCGAGAAAGCAGCAACTGTTTGAATACCACTTCGGCTAACGATTTCATAATTCCTTGATAGTTTTTAACTTAAGGTTGAACAGCTTCTATACTCGCACTCTATCTTGTTTTAGATATCACATTAAGAGAAATTCCTGCAGTTTGTTGCAAAATGTTCCACCTTGCTGGGCTGAGAGCATAGACTCTGTAGAGTTTTTCAATATTGCCGAAATATATTCGCACTGTATTGCGTCTTAAACGTAACCTCACAAAGTGGTTTGAATGCATCAAACAAATCATTCGCAAATATTGTTTTATATTAATTCTCCAACTGTCCAACGCGGGAATCAAACAGGAAAAAGATATGAATCGATGATACGGACTGCAAAATTACGTTCCATTAAATTCACGGGAAACATTCTATTTTATATATGAGCCAAAGATGAAAATTCTTACCTTGAGAAAGCTTGACAATCGCGGTAATTTTTGATACGCAATTTAAATAAGGAATTTATTTGCGAGGAATTTAAATTTTAATAATTCGCGAACTGTGGCAGACTGATAATAACACAAGTATTGTATAAATTATAACTGTCTCGTGTTAACGACATATGTAAACATAAAAACTAAAGGCAACTAAAGGCGAAATCGTCCGTGTCAAGTACTAATAAGTTCAAACGATATATATCGATGACTTGAAACGAAAGCACATCCATATTTTATTTGCAATGAATGTGGTGCAAAACGTTTTCTTACTTTCAAATTTGGAAGTAATGAGGTTTATTTCCTTCCAACTTTCGACCTATATTGCAATATCGACACATTCTTGCAGTTATCAAACAATAGAGTACAATACACAATACGTATGTTACGAAATAAATCATATTTCATATTTCTTTAATTAACATAATTATATTTGCTTACGTTGAAAAAGTCGAAAAGATCATAGCAACAATATACTCGTACTGTTAATTTTGTAGGGCACGTGTGGGTACACATGTCACGCCGGACAGTTTTATTTTTTTTCTGTTCTTCACTATTTCATATCCATAAAAATATTTTTTCAGGATTTTTAAGACTGGCATTTGCACATCTAGGTACGGAAGACCAGTCTTATCCTTTATTCATTTCCATTTTATTTTTTAAAGAAAAAGCATGAACCTCCAGCTTGTTTAGAAAATATTGAAAGCATGTAACGTCACATTTAGGTGGTAGCATGGCACAACAGAATTACAAATTCAGAAAGAGTACATACATTATTTCAAATAGAAATTCGAAAAAAGCCTTTTTTTCAATTATATTCGTATCATTAGTTATTTTAAAGTGAATACTTTCATGTTCAAAAATAAAAATGAAATTAGTAAATGACCCTATTTTCAACGCTTTTAGAACAATTAAACTTTGACGGTTCACAATTTAAAATTTTTCAATTTCAAACGGTCAAATTAACAGTCAATTATTTTTGTGCAAATGTTTTATTTTTTATTAGAAAAATCTATCAATTCACTTTAAATGTAATTGGATACTGCATTATGTGATACTTTGATACCTATTAATAATTTTTATCTTCTTTACCATTTCTATAATTTAAATTAAAAATTATAGTTTATCTGAATGTGCGATTCTAAAATATTTGTTTTGAAGTTTTCTAATTTTTAAATGCTCTATCAGGAACGTTACAAATTTTTGAACGTATAATTTTCTTATGATATTGTTGTTAACCAGATAAAAAATGACGTTGTACTATCTTAACGAAAGATAATATAATACTATTGTATTAACATTAATATAATATTTGAAGAAAACTCTTGAACTCAAAGAATTTACTAAAAACAGAAATATAATGCGTTCTTAAAAAAATAGGTATGTCGGGCCTTAAGGATGTTCACTACGTACAGTCCACTTCAAAATTAAGCAATTTTTAAAATGATTTATTAAACCGACTAAAATAGTCCCAATTTTAATTGCTGCGAATTTTGAGGGAGAAACCTAAGCATGATTTAGAAAAAAATGGTTCAGGTTGAAATTGTTTATTTAACAAAAGTTATATGGTATTTTGTGTTTTGGTGCAATTTTAGGTAAAAGCTGCTATTCTTATCCAATTCTAATGATGAAGGGATAATTTTATCCCTCGAAAGATTTTTTACAATTCTGCCTGGTTGGATTTAATTAAAATCAAAATTATTTAAGAAAAAAATTGTTCACAAAAATACTAACTGTATGGTTTCTAAAAAAATTGTCTTTGATGAAACCAAACCAAACAATATTGTAAAGAATCTTTCAAGAAATAAAATCAACTTTGGATCATTAGGATAGGACAAAAATTGCAGCTTTTGCCTAAAATTAAAGTCGAACCAAAAAATTTCATATAAAATTTGCTAAATAAACATATTTCATCCTAAACAATTTTTTTCTAAGGGTCGCTTAGATTTTTTTTCCAAAATTCGCAGCAATGAACATTGGGTCTATTTTCCTCGATTTTATGTATCATTTAAAGGTTCGATGAATTTTTGGATTGCCTTTATACAATCTTAGACCAGAATTGAGCCAAGAATGAATGTCAAAAACAAATTTGACTTGTTTTGAGTTTAGGGTGAGATAGGGTTCTTTATACTCTTTCTATTCAACATAAGTATTTTTTATTACTATTAAGAGAGTCATGAATTACTGAAAAACATCCGCACGAGACCTACCGAATGCTCATTTTTATAAATCAATAATAGCATGTCCATTTTTGAAGCTGAAGGTGTTTAAAGGAAGAAATCTGAGTTTTCTTTTCAGACAAACAAAAAGAAGGAGAGGAACCCTTATTCCGAAAAAAGTTACGATCAATGGAAAGGTTATGAAAAACTCTATCGAAACTGTAGTGGAAAAAGCTCATTTTTCATTGGTATTAACAGAGATATAAATCGCCAAAATAGATGGTAGTTGAGAAATAATGCCCTATACATTAAAGGGCTACTAATTTTTCATTTTACATCATTAAAAGTTTGATAAATTGAACGTTCCAGGAATGTGTAAAATGTCCGCCCCTTGGAAACGTTCCACATGGACCTGAATAGGACTTAACGTTATTATTATTATTATTAACAACAAATATGGCGTAATCCGCAAGAGATAGGTAAAAATGGATGTCATTTTATGATATGGATATCGTATAATAATGTAGTATACGCGGTACTCAAAACTCAAAAATGACATCCATTTTTGCCTATCTCTTATGATTTACGAGATATTTGTTGTTGAAAATGACCATAACGGTAGGCCCCCAGTGGGACATTCCTCGAACGTTTCAGGTATGTTCCAATGGAACGTTCCCAAGGGGCGGACATTTTACACGTTCCTGGAACGTTCGGTGCTATTATCCAGATAGCACAACAGTTTGCGTCAAACTTGCCGGAAGTTTGCGGTGCAAGGTTCCGAAGCTTACGCCGCAAACTTTAGGCAAGTTTGCCCCAAGGAAGAAAATGTCCTCCTTACGGCAAACTTCCAAACCAAGCTTGAAGAAAACTTGCCTGGCAAAGTTTTATCTTAATCTGAAGCGCAGTAGTTTTCTATGGCACCTAAGGCTGCGCAGTAGTTTTTTTCTGTTCTCCCAGTAAGCCGCGTTATCTGAATACAAAAGTGTATCATTTTTTGTATTTCAAAAAAATGAACCTTTCCCAGCAAACTTCCTGCAAGTTTTACTTAAACTTACGATACAAACTTACGGTAAGGCGGACATTTTCCTACTTGCGGTAAACTTGCCTTCAGTTTGCGGCGCAAACTTCCGAACTTTGCACCGCAAACTTTCGGCAAGTTTGCCGCAAACTGTTGTCCTATCTGGGTAGGGTCAATACTTAAATTGAAAAATTCTTCAGGTTTGAAAGTTAAAAATTTCTTAAAATTTGAATGACCTGAAAAATTTTGTTAACCAAGAAAAGATCAGGAGTGAGGTGAGGTTAGGTACAGCATGCGCTCATAAACCTGTTCAAGCCTGAGTCATGTCTAGTGTTCTGTTGTAAATAGCGGGAACCATTCAAATATGTATGACGTTAAGAAATTATCACTTATTAGTAGCCATAATAAGAATACAGTACACATCACTAAGAAAATCAGTATCAGTGCGTTTGTTAATAGAGTTACTATGTTCAACAATATGGAATATCTCTTTGAAAATACTGTAACTGTACCTACCTCACTATCTATTAACATCTTTATCGGTTATCTCATTTAGTAACATTTATTATCAAAAAAAGGTTGTTGAATAGGCTTCACAGTTTTATTTCTATAAATCTATATGTATCCTGATGAGGTTCAGTGTTGCGGGACGAAAGCTCGCATAATAAACTATTTATACATTTAAACGACTAGTAGATCAAAAACCGTCGGAAGATCGAGAAACCTGAATTTTATATTTATATTCAGAATTTAACTGCTAATAAGAAACTTCTCGTGCACATAGCGTGTAAATCATAACAGAAAATTTCAGATTTGAAAATAATTCAAGTTGGGAAATTTGAAAAAGAAAACACATTTCAAGTTTTCGAAGTTCTAATTTCTTCACTGAAAAATTTTTATTCAAAAAAATGTTAAGAAAGAAGCAACAAGTTCAAGTATCATGTGTGTTCATCATGCTATGCTATACATAATGTAGGTAATGTTTAGGTCGTTGTCACAGAGGCGTGTAGGTGGATAATGTAATGTAGTAGTCACCCTCGTGACTTTGAAATACCAAAGGTCTATTTAATTCCGACCTTCACGATCGACCATCGAAGAATAAAAGTAGGTATCCAGAGCATCTTTATTACAAACACAATCCATTTACACCACCAAGATGTCTATCAATCGATATGAACGATACATATACTTACAAATACGCCCGGGAAAAATCGAACCAGGAGAGTGAATGTTTTCGAGCAAACATAAAATTCTCTACTGATGGCCGATATTTCATTTATTTAAAACGGCTTGAGTATAGTATACCCTCTAAATTTGAATCACTGGTAAATGGGTCACAGTATTAAGTAAGTAAGGATTTTCATTGATAAACAGTGAAATCTCACTGATTCAAATTTATAGTTACCTATAGAAGTTCCGATTAAACGGTAGAAATTAATTAGGGCGAAATTCCAGGAATTCAATATGTTAATGAAAAAAATACCTATATATTTATTAGGCATGTACAAAGAGTTTTCTTTCGTTTTCAAAAGCATTGATTAAAACAATGTTTCTATTATTAGCGATGAATAAAAGGAGGTTTTGGTACATTGAGTATATCTCAGATTACAATAAAATTGGAAGAGAAAAAAGAAAAAAAGAAAAGATGAAAGAGAAAAGATACCTTTGATTTTTCTTCTATTCTGAATTTTCATACTACAAAAATATATAGCTTACATTATCAGATTGTTTAATTTGAAAAGGTTTAGTTTTTCCAAACATTTGTTGTGTAGTCTCGAATTATTATATGAATCCTATTGAATTATATAATTGCTAAAGTTATTTAATTTTAGTTCAGTTAAGTTTATTATTATGAAGTTAAAATTTGTTTATTATCAATTATAAAATGGAAAAAATGATTATCACGTATAAAAATAATATACCTAATTATAGGAGGTCCTGAGTGATAGAACAATTCCATTGGGATTCCCTTAGGATTCCGAATAAAATCTTACTATGTATTGGTAGGAGGATCCAATTTTTTTTTGAAGATTTAAAGAAGAATGTTCAGTAATCGCTTTCAAACCTTCAGCTTAAAAATTCAATAAATCCTTTAATGTAAAAGAAAATCGCAAAAGCTGCACTATGGTGTGAACTAATTGTGTGAACGACACGAAGGCTAAGAATTTCATTTTTTCAAATAAATACACCCCTAATTTCGCCAAACACAACCCTTGAAACATAGAGCTAAAAATTACGATTCTCGTATATAGCATCTTAGGAGGTTACATAAATTAAAATAAGCCTTCAAATACACCTCTAGGGAGGTGATCAGGGCGGCTAAGATTGCACGTGGTGTGTCAACTGTAGTCGTAGAATGGACCTGCCACATGTTGGACAACAGGAACCTAATAATGAATAAGGGTGATACCACCTTATGTGGAAATGTTGACTCGGGATGCCCGCAGGGAGGCGTCTTATCGCCTCTACTGTGGTGCTTGGTAGTTGATGAACTACTTCATCTACACACGAGACAAGGTTACCACGGTATTGGGGATGAAAACATCCACCGCGCTAAAAGGGACGCTGCGGTGCCATACAAGCATGGCTGCGAAAGCCATATGGATAATATAGAATAGTAGCAATAATTTAATTTAAAAGTGTGTTTAAGTTTAATAAATGGTATTTTTTGACCTAATTATTTGTATGGTTACACAACAGCTACACCTGCGTCCAGGAATATGACCGAAGGCCAAAATATTCTTAATTCTGGTATGATTGTAGTGTGCGGAGTTACCTTAAAAACTCGCTAAAAAGTTGAAATATATTCATTGTGCCTTCAAACCAGTGCTTCAACTTCAGAACCAATCCAGTAATTATTACTTCAGTGATCATTTTCATTAAAATACAAGGAGCAGACAAGTAAATTCTTGACGTTGTAATCTTTCACATTTATATTTCTCAACGACTCACTGTGTTTATCTACAATTTCAATTGTTCCAAAGAAGTTTAGCCTTTTTATTTTAACACTTCCAAGCTTTGGCACTCTATGAAAACTTAAATTGAAGTTTTTATTCTCTTTAAAGTCACAACCACTGAAGCAACAACCTCCGAAACTTGTTGATTTTCAATATTGACGTGCAAATTCCATTACTGGAGCAATTAATTATCAGCTCTGAAGTATTTTGCTCATCATAGTTACTTATTACAGCACTTATTTATTCAGTTGGACAATCATTACAGTTAAACTCTATGTTTTTGCTGGTTTTCGTGATGTTTTACTTGTATTTAATATGTCATCCACCGCCATATTGGTTAGTTCGCGTACGGGCCGACAGTGTCGCATAGCATGTTCAAATCCCCATTAGGCTACGCGGACGACATACTGGTCATCGTGCGCGGCCAGCATCTGGGTGCACTCTTCGGGGGAATGCAGCAAGCACTTAGGGTATTGGATACCTGTTGAAAGAAGACCAAATTATCGGTCAATCCGAGCAAGACGGACGTGGTTGTATTCACCAGACGGTACAAGTGGGGGACCACGAGTGCATTGAAACTAGGAGGACAACAACTGAGAATCACTGAAGGAGCTGAATACCTAGAAGTCATCCTGGATAGGAAGCTGTTATAGAACGAGCATCTGGAAAACAAGTGCAAAAAGTTCACAGCGACCCTTTGGCTTCGCAGGAGAGCCATAGAGAAAAATTGGGACCTAAAACCGGAGACACTGATGTGGATCTATACAGCGATCCTGCGACGCAGGCTAAGCTATGCGGCGGTGGTCTGGTGGAACAGGGTTGAACTGTCCACTGTGAAATCTCGACTGGAAAGAATCAGGGGACTGATTCTATGAGGCGTCACTGATACCTCGAAGTCGACACCCATGGTAGGAATTGGGTGCACTAACAGAGTTAGAGCCCCTCCATTTTACCATCGAGGACATGGCTGCGAAGACAGCCTGGAGAATAAATATGGCAAACGGCGGAAGGATCTCAACAGGATTGTGGATCCCTACCAATATCGCGAGTAGGCCGACCTTAAACATGGTCAGGGTCGAAATGCCTATTCGCTACCTCTTCGACAAGAAGTATCGAGTCAAGCTATCCATGAGAAAGGAATGGGCTAACAGCGAGGCATATATACCTGGTGATGGAGACAACTGGTTCACAGATGGCTCCAAGAACAGGGAGAAAGCAGGTGCCGGTGTCTATCGCAGGAGGAGTGGAATGGGCTTGACAATCCCGATGGGGTCCTACGCCACAGTCCTACAAATTGAGGTCATGACCATGCTCCAGCATGCCTATAAGGCACAGGAGTATAGAAGAATAGAAGAATGTAGAATATATAATATAGCAATAGAAGAAATATTCGCATTCTCTCAGACAGCCGAGCTGCTATAGTGGCCCTGAATGAAACAACGACTACGTCGCTACAAGTACGGGAGTGCTTCGAGTCACGGAAAACCGAATGACTCTACTTTGGGTCCCTGGACACAGTGGCATTAAAGCTAATGAGATCTCGGACAGGCTAGCAAAGCTAGCAGTAAAAGAAAATTTCACTGGTCCTGAACCAGTCGTAGGAATTTCCAGTAGATTGGTCACTGAAGAAATTAACAGTTGGCTGACTGCGGAACATCAGGAGGAGTGGAATAAGGCCACTGGCTGCAGACAGGCCAAAACACTTACGGGTTTTATTTTAAACCTTGAAACAGCTGTGGAAATACGCAAGCTCGGTAGAAATGAAGTCAAGGTCCTAACAAAAGTGTTTATAGGACATGGAAACCTCGGCTACCACAGACATAAGATAGGGCTCGCAGATAGCCCCCTCTGTCGCCTGTTTTGAAAGGATGATGAGACAGCATTTCATATCCTTTGCTACTGCCCCGCATTCGCGGGGAAGCGTCTGGCACTCACGGGCAGTAAGTGAATTAGTGACGTGTATCACATCAGAGAGGTGATGTAAATGCATAAGTGCATCACGCCAAGGGCGTGGCTGCGGTCCTCTCCTTATGGAGAGGGCTTTGCGGTCACGCATAGGCCTACAAGGGGACGCAACGGGACTACCCAAGCGTCAGCGGCTCTTTTGTTGTCAACCCTAACAATAATAATAAAAAAATACTGGGAAATAATAAATTATTATAATATTTATTTTCTTGTACTGAAGGATCATCTGTAACTTTATTAAAATTCAGATTAAATGGTAGAAATTAATTGGAACGAATTTCCAGGTATATTGTAAACATTTTCTTCTTTAGTTCGAACCAATGTTTCTATTATTAGTGATGAATAAAAGAAGCTTTTGGTACATTAAAGATATCAAAATATATAAAAGATACCTTTGATTTTTCTTTTATTCTGAATTTTCATGCAACAAAAATTCACAGCTTACATTATCAGATTGTTTGATTTGAAAAGATTAAGTTCTTCCAAAAATTTGTTGTGTGGTCTTGAATTAACTGTATGAATCCTATTAAATTATGTAATTGCTAGAGTTAGTTTATTTTAGTTCAGTTAAGTTTATTATTATGAAGTTAAAATTTCTTTATTATCAATTATGAAATGGTACAAATTATTATCCAATGTAAAAATTATATGCTAATTATAAGAGTTCCTGAGTAATAAAAAAATTCTATTGGGATTCCCTTAGGATTCCGAATAAAATCTTACTAAATATTGGTAGGGGGATCCAAAATTTTTTTGAAGATTTTAAAAAGAATGTTCAGTGATAGCTTTCAACCCTTCAACTTAAAAATTCAATAAATCCTTTGATGTAAAAAAAATCGAAAAAGCTGCACTATGGTCTGAACTAATTGTGTGAACGACACGAGGGCTAAAGATTTCATTTTTTTTTTAAATGCATCCCTCATTTCGCCGAAACTCAATCCTTGAGACACAGACCTAAAAATTACTTTACTCGTATATAGTGTCTAAGGAGGTTACATAAATTAAAAATGGCAGAATGATACATTCAAAATTACTAATTCAATCCTGATACAGTATATTTGAATATTGTCTTTCAACTCTAAATCAGTCAAAATCGTCGAATATAAAATTAAAAGTATGCTCGTCCAGCTTAAATAATCGTTTGAATTTTAACAATTTTAAATTAAAAACTTAAAATAATTAAATACATCCTAAATCAAAAATCAGGTGAGACGAGATCGTTTTTTTCTCAATTTTTCTTAAGTTATGTTGACAGTGGTGAAATTTAGTATAAAAAATTGTTTTTATTCAATATTACTTGTTAATTTTATAAACAAATCGTATAAGCCATTGCCAAGTGTGGACATTCAAAGTCAACAAGAAATCATTTTTTCTCTTGATTGTCCAAAAATGTGATTCCTATAATTGTTTACAGTAACCATTTGTTTATATAACTTGTTTATAAAGTTAAAAAACAGTATCGAATAAAATACTTTCGAAACAAAACTTTATTGGCAATATAATTTAAAGACAATTGAGAGAAAACATTATTTTTTGATGACTTTAAATGTCTACACTGGGAATTCGTTTACATAATTTGTTTATAAATTCATAAATAATATCGAGAGAAATATGCTTATGATCAAGTATTAGTTTGTCCATAAGAGCAAGTGAATTTGTATAGCGAAATATTCTTTACAAATGAACGATCCATAATATTCAATTTCAATAGAATTTGTTTATAATAATAATCATTTCAAATGAATAATTTTTTATTTCACACATCCCTGTAAATCAAATCGAAGCCATACAGAACATATACAATTTTTTCAGAAGTTCTTCAAAAAAAGCTGCAGCTTCTATCGTTTGCGATTCGCGACACTGACAGCGCAGCGCTGCACACAGTCTCACTGAAATTCCGGTATCTTCAGACCCAGAAGTCTCCATGAATTTTTAAAAATTGAAAGGTGAATTCACAAGGAATATTCATATCCTGATTTTTAAAAAATTGAAAATGGAGTATTTCACAAAACATTGAATAAAAATTGTTTTCAACTTTTTTTTGGGCAAAATTAAAAATAAAATTTTATCAGTATTATATATTTCAAATATATCATTTCACCTCTCATACTTCCAAATTTTATCGAAATTCAATAATCGGTTCAAGAAATACCGATTATTTGAAAAAATCCAACCCCAAAATTCAATATGGCGTAATTCCCGTAATTTTGAGAATTTTTTTAAATTCTCTGAGCTTCAAATGCTTTTTTATAAAGTACTATAATTTCACCAAAATTCATTAAAATCAAACGACCATTTGACACTTTCAAAATAGTTGAATCTTGATGCGTTTGAAGGCAACAAGAATTACAATTATTCAAATTTGATGGCGTCCAATTGGAAGGTATACAGGATTGAACGTTTCAATACAAAATTTTTAACCTTCAATGTTTCAATTTTATTTTTTAATTGCCTTAATCTAGAATTGATTTCCTTTAAATACTTCAATTTTGAGTTCAGTTTTGAACGCTCGAATTCGAAAATTTGAATTACGAGAAAAAAATGTATAAAACTGATTCTGAGAACAAGCCATGAGATGACTGCTGGTAATTTTTTTCATTTGAAAGTAATCAATTCGTACAATCAAACTTCTGATAAAAATTCATAAAGATCAAAATGAAATCTACTTTCTTATGAACAATTTTTGTGTACTAAAAAAGGACGCCCAAAAAGTTCACAAATCGAAAATAGGCTTCGAAACTACCCACTGTTACGGCTCATTAGAGACAAATGTACAATAAATGTACAACAAAAAGAAAAAAGAGGGAAAAAGTCAATCAAACCAACCTTTCATTCTCTCTTTTCTCCGTGTTTTTTGTACTACTGGGGGCCAACATGTTTCGAAGCCAATTTATACTTCCTCATCAGGGGTAGTTTATATGAAAACAACACGTAAAAATAATAAAAACATTATTAGATTAGAAAACTATTATTACCTGAAAATAAAAAAGAGACAATTGCAGTCAAGTTTTCAATATTTTCACCTGTTGATTTTTTACAAATTACCCCTGATGAGGAAGTCTAAATTGGCTTCGAAACATGTTGGACTCCAGTAGTATAAATAAGACGGAAAAAAGAAAGAGAAAGAGGTTGGTATGGTTGAATCTTCTTTTTTCTCCTTCCCTTTTCTTTTTGTTGTACATTTATTGTACACTTGTTTCTAATGAGCCGTAAAAGTGGGTTGTTTCGAAGTCTATTTTTGATTTGTGAACTTTTTGGGTGTTCCTTTTAGTACACAAGAAACACGGTGGTCTTGGATTGAATTCAACCCAAAAGAGCTTGCACCTCTTGTTTTTCTTCTAAGTCATTTCAGTGATGCCATACAATTATATTGAGACCAAAAAGAAAAAAATCGCTGGAGGGAATGTCAAATAAACTTAATTTTTTATTTTTATTTTCAGGCTATTATGTACATTTTCATAAGAATAACTCCAAAGCAATGCTCTTGTTGCTTCAACTCTGTAGTTTGGCATTGAAAAAAGGTGTCTAAACGTTGAACATCTTCACACATCCGGGACCCATTAAAATTTTAGAAAAAGTGTGAAAAATTTCAGTTTTTATCAGTTTTTAAAATATTTCTTTACTTCAGAGCATGGTACATTAAATTCATCCCAACAAAAATTGAAGTAAATTAAATTCCCTGTGAAACTATGAAAAAAATAATTATTTAACTTACACAGTTTAGAAAATACCGCCTTCGAAAGTTATATTTATCTGAGAAATTTGTCAACAAAATATTTAGTTTTAGTTTTTGTGAAATAGTATATTTTCTGTGTACTATAGACAAAAATAGTCAGAATGTGAGTTAAAGCAGACTTTATTTCAAGCAAATCTGAAAAAAATAAAATGTTATTCCTCTTATATGTCCGAAGTTAGAGCATGTTGAAAAATACCCACTTCTACAAGTTCGTTAAAAAGTAGTTTTTTTTTAAATATTCGGGTTTTTACCAAAATTTGTGTTAAAAGTTGTTTATATAATAATAAAAGTACATGCAATAATATACAAGTCTAAAAAGCTTGGATAATTCCTAAAATATATCGATAAAAATGAGTTCTCTTTTAAAAGTAGATGCCTTCGATTTTTATGGATATATTTAAGAAATTATTAAAGCTTTACAGATTTGTGTATTATTGGATGTACTTTTATTATTATAAGAACGAATTTTAACACAAATTGTAGTAGAAACCCGTATATTTGAAAAAAAATTGCTCTTAAATGAACTTTCATAAAAGTGGGTATTTTTCAACAAGCTATAACTTCGGACGTAAGAGAGGTATAAGATTCTATTTTTCTTAGATTGATTTGAAATCAGTTTTGCTTTAACTCATGTTTCGAATATTTCTGTTTACAGTACATATAAAATATGCTATTTCACAAAGACAAAAATTAAATATTTTTGTTCACAAATTTTTCAGATAAAAATAACTTCCGAAGACTGTATCTCCTTAACTATATGAGATAAAAAATTCTTTTTTTTAATTTTAAGGGGAATTGAATGTACTTCAATTTTAGGTGCGACGAATTTGAAGTACTATATTCTGAAGTAAAGAAGTATTTTGAAAACTGATAAAAGTTGCAATTTCCTACACTTTTTCGGAAATTGCAATGGGTTGAGAATGTCCAAAGATGTTTAACGTTTAGATACTATTCTTCAATGCCAAACTACAGAGTTCACGCTACAAAAGCACCGCTTTGGAGTTAATTTTATGAAAATATACACAATAACCTGAAAATAAAAACGAAAAATTAGGTTTATTCGATAATACCTCCAGCGATTTCTTTTTTTTTTTTTTTGTTCTAATAATAATCGTGAGGTATCACTGAAATGATTTCTGAAGAAAAACGAGAGGTGCAAGCCCTTCTGGGCTGTACTCAATTCAAGCCCACCGTGAAATTGTTCATAAGAAAATAGATTTTATTTCGATCTTTGTGAATTTTCGAAAGAGAGCCATTAAATAAAGATTTGTTCCAATCTGCAGGGTTGCCTATGAATACCATTAAGATATTTTCAAATTGAGGTATGAATGATTAACTCAGTTTACCAATGAAATATACTTTTATAAAACTTAAAAAAATTAATAAATAAAAAATCTTGACGAAGTGAGCAATTTTTAGAAATGTTTTATTGCAAGGATTATTATATTTTTCTATAATAAAAAATAGAATAATCTGAATAAGTTGGTTCTTATTCAACTTACGAATTCGGATAAAATATTGTATTAGAGGATCTGACCGTTTTGATAAATGCGAAATGTAGAATTCGGCAATTTTAATAAAATTATACTGAGTGGATGGTCAATTTTCGCGAGGGGAAAGGGGGGAAGAATTTGAAGTTTCGTTGGGAGGTGGTTCGCGTGCAAGAACTGCCATAGAAATGCGTCAGATTGAATCGCAATCGCGGAAAGCCAGCCAGGGGGAAACTACTGACCCGGTGTAAACGTCCTCCTGGCTCCTGCGTGTGCGTGAGTCCACCTGGGGCAACCTGAAGCGGACATTTCTTTGTCGGCGCATGCAAACGTATCGTTGATGTCGATAAATCTGGGTTACTAGGTCACCATATGAACAACCCTTCGCTTCGGTCTTTGTAGACTGTAGACACTGTAGAGTCCTTTCATGACCTGCAACAATTCCATTATTTCAAATATAAGAAGTAGGAAGTATTTTAAAATAGAACCCATTACTGCCTTTGTGATTATATCTCTTCAACTGAAAAAATGAAAATGAAAGTATAGGTTCTACCATCATTTACAAAAATAAAAAGATTTCAAAAAAATTAATATTTTTTTGGAAAAACTCCATGTTGCCAAACAAAAGCGGATCCAGAAAATTTTTCGGAGGGGCCTATTGTAAATTTTCTTTACCTCATGTATGCATAATGAGTTAGAAGAACATTTAAATTTGGATGTAATAAGACGATAGATTCAATTTTATTTATATTTAGAGGAGTGCCTTTCCGCCTCCCACAAGACGATAAAAAGGGGTAGGGGTTTGACCAAAATTATTACTGTGACTAGTTGAAGGAGTGCTTTTCCGTCCTCCGTGTACGTTTGAAATGGGACGGGGTTTGACTAACATTATTTCTGTGACCAGACCAGGGGTGCCTTCCCGTCCCCACGAGAAGTTGGAAAAGGAAAAGAGCTTGACCAACAATATTTCTGTGACTAGTCATAGGGGTGCCTTTCCGCCCTGCAAGACACTTTAGAAAGGGGTAGGGGTTTGACCAACATTATTCCCGTTACGAGTCACAGGGGTACTGCTCCGCCCTTTGCGAGACGTTAGAAAGGAGTAGGGGTTTGACCAAAATTATTTGTCTATAAACTTTTTCGAAATTTTCTGTATTTACCCAGATAAGTTCGAAAACCCATGGTTTTATGGGGTTTTTGTGGTTTTCACAATGAAAATCATATTTTCGCCGATTTTCACTGTGATTTTCGTAATCAGCGCGCCAAAATACATGGATATACAGAGTTTAAAAAAAATCGGAGGTTATAAAAACACTTTAGTTTTCTGCAGGGGCTAGGCACGAAATTTTCAACTTTATCATCAAATATCTCGAAAAATTTCACTCGTACTACTAAAATATAGCACTTGAAATTAAAAACTGTGTTTGATGATTTTGAGGGACCTGTTACCTAAAATAGCAAACAATAAAAAAGATTTATGAACAGCAAACGGAAATTAGGATCAATTTTTTGTCAAATTTTACAGAAAAAAAGTTTGTTTTGAAATACCCACTAAAATATAGCAACAAGATTAAAAATGTGTTTCATTTTTTGAAGGGACATTGACCTGAAATACCAAACAATAAAATAAATTATTAACAACAACAAAAATTTAGATCAAGTTTCTATCAATTTTTTTAGAAGAAAAAGTTGATTTTGAAATCCCCACTAAAAGGTGGCAACGAAAATTGAAAATTGTGTTTGATAATTTCAAGGGACCTTTAACCTAAAATACCAAACAATAATAAAAATTATAGATTTAATGCTCTCACGATGATTTATTATGATGAAAGGAAGTGTTTCGGGTTTTAATCGTGTGCAAAATTACGAATCTTGCCGACGTTTCGTGAACATTGCAGTTCACTTCTTCAGGGCTAACCTGAAACTGAAGCTTCAGATTATGTTGCTCTTATATATACTCTCTACGATGCCTGTGATTGGCCAGAGCGCCCACCGTGGGGACTGGTCGAACCTGATTGACCAATCAAGTCTTTTTCATTCTTTTTCTTTATAATTGTTAGTTGCAAGCCTTCATATACTGTTACCTAGAAAAAGCAAATATCGCAATCAGAAATCAGAATCAAGGGTGCGCCGCACAATGGGGCAATCTGGCAATAACTGCATCAAAAATCTGTAACCGCGTCAAATTACAATGAAAAATAATGAAACTTGGTACAACGAAGTTTTAGGTATTGCTGAATATGAATCTGCTGCCGCATTTGCGCAATACAAAATGGCGGCGGCAGTGGAAGCGGCCAAAGTTAGGTAGTTTCTCTTTTTTCGAAAAACTATGAACTTTATAGTTACACAGCTTTATGTGCATCAAATTTTGAAAGGTGTAGAACATTTTATTTTATGTCTATGATGTTGCTGATGATGAATCTGAAGTCAAATTTTGAAAATTCAAAATGGCCGATCCAATATGGCTGCTCGAATGATAAAAATTCTTATAAATCGTGGTTAAAAGGAGTTATGCTTATGAAAGTTTGTATACAGAGAATTTTAGGATCGCGGAATATGAATCTTGAGTCAGATTTTCAAAATTCAGAATGGCCGATCCAATATGGCGGACAAAAAAACTTACAAAATTTATATATGTTCGTGAAAATCAGTGACCAGGGTTTTCTGGGTCGCTGAATATAAATCTTGAGTCAGATTTTTCAAATTAAAAATGGCCGATTGAATATGGTGGACCAAAACCTTGGAAAATTGACACATTTCTGTAAAAATCAGTACCTCGGGATTATTTGGGACTCTGATTTCGAATCTACGGTTAAATTTTGAAAATCCAAAATGGCCGCTCCAATATGGCGGACGAAAAAATTAAATAATTTACAAATGTTTGTAAAAATCTGTATCTCCTGATTGTTCAAGGCTCTGATTCCGAATTTCAGGTCAGATTTTCATAACTCAAAATTGCTGACCAAATATGGTGGACGAAAAAATTGAAAAACTTATAAATGTTTGTGGCAATCAGTACCCGGGACATTTCTAGGTTGTTGATTACGAATCTTGAATCAGATTTAAAAAATTCAAAATGGCCGATCCAACAAGGCGGACGAAAAACTTGAAAAATTTATAAATGTTTGTGAAAATTAGTATCCACGAATTTGCGTACGAAATTTTGTTAAAAAATTAAAAAACTTTTGTGTAGAACGGCATACATTTTCTACTCACTGATTATGAATAGATGAGTGCGAATAATTTTGATTAGAAATGGCAAAAGCGAAAAAGACCGTATTTAAGTCAAACTTTGTACATAAATATTTACAAAAATAACTCTAAAGCCTCCTCACCTTTTTTTATCAATCCTCATTGTCACTTTCTGTTTCTGATTGGTGACTGCTTCCATTTTTTCTTAAACACGCTTTTAGCACCGTCACTTAATTCTTTAATTTTCTTTTCTTTTTGGACACGCAATGCACTTATTACTGGATCTGACGAAATAAGCATGAAATGGATAATGTCTTCATTAGATTACATCATATGTAAATTCAAAATGTGAAAAAAAAAGAATTTATTTTAAATCAGTAAAAAACCTTTTTATAAGCATTTTAAACTTTACTCTCTAATTTGTCATCGGCCATTTTGAATTTTTTAAATCTGATTAAAGACTCGTGATCAGCCATCTAGAAAAACCCGGGGTACTGATTGTCACAAACGTTTATAAATTTTTCAATTTTTCGTCCACTATATTTGATCGGCCATTTTGAATTATAAAAATCTGACCTGAAATGCGGAATCAGAACCCTAAACAATCTCAAGGTACAGATTTTTACAAACATTTGTAAATTGTTCAATTTTTTCGTCCGCCATATTGGAGTAGCCATTTTGAATTTTTTAAATTTAACCTAAGAATCGGAATCACAGTCTCACATAATCCTGAGGTACTAATTTTTACAGAAATCTGTCAATTTTCTAAGTTTTTGGTCCACCATATTCGACCGGCCATTTTGAATTTTAAAAACCTGACTCAAGATTTATATTCAGCGGCCCAAAAAACCTCGGTCACTGATTTTCACAAAAATATATAAATTTTTTTAAAAATTTTGTCCGCCATATTGGATCGGCCATTCTGAATTTTGAAAATCTGTCTCAAGATTCATATTCAGCGACCCTAAAATTCTCCGTATACAAACTTTCATAAGCATAACTCCTTATGGCCAAGATTTATAAAAAATTTTATTATTTGAGCAGCCATATTGAATCGGCCCTTTTGAATTTTGAAAATCTGACTTCAGATTCATCATCAGCAACATCATAGACATAAAATAAAATGTTTTACACCTTTCAAAATTTGATGCAC
>JAUMHM010000016.1:43297786-43338507 GCA_032362435.1 Melikaiella ostensackeni | reverse complement strand
GTACTATCTGATAAAGACCTAGGAATCTGAACTTGGATAGATTGCGTTAGTTGGTATTTGATGATGTCCTGATTCTTCGAATGTATGAAATATGTTTGAAGGATGTTGTTATTTCTTTTCCAAATTTCCTGATCAAGGTTACTCATCATGTTCTCTTTGCCTATCATTTTTGAAATATTCGCAACTCGTGAGGCCCAATTATATTGAGACTGGTTTGTTTCGCAGTTTGTCAGTTCTAATTGCCTTAAATAGCATATTCTTGACAATCGGTCGCTTTCCATTCAGAGAATTTTGACAATCCAATTCAAGGTCATAGATAGAACTCTGTAGCTGAATTTTACCCTGCCGATTTCCAGTCTGAGTGCTGCATTTTGCAAACTTCTCAGTAAATGCAGGAGCCTTTAAAAAAGGTTTATTGCATAACTTCAATATTTTCAAGATATCTTAAACCCCACACTGGAGCGCCGTAAAAAAGAGTTTATTCTACCATACTACCGAACAGTTTGATCTTGGTTTTGCATGAATCCGTCTCCGACCTTGCAAGGATTGCCAAGACCGTTCCTGATGCTATTTTTGCTCTATAAATCAAATCCTGAACTGCTTTAAAGCCTAGTGCTGAATTTTACATCAGAATACATAGATACGGATATATGTTTACAGTTTTAATTTCCTTCCCATTGAACGAAGTAAATTTGGGCTCGATTTCTAAACTTCTACCACCTTTTTTGAATATAACTATGTTGTTTTTCCTAATGTTGATTTTCAAGTCGTTTATCTGACAGTACTCAGCTAAAGCATCTAGTTTGTTTCTTAAGTCAATTTTTGAGTACGCAAAGATCACAAAATCATCCGCATATAATAGCAACAATAGGTCAACTAAACGATTAATATTTACTCCCAGTAGTCCTTTACCACGTATAAAATTTTCCAAGTCTGCCAAAAATAGTATAAAAAGGAGTGGGCTGAGAGTTTCTCCCTGCAATACACCCTCCGTTACTTCCATCAAATCGGATAATTCCTCTTTGGTTTTTACCCGCAAAACTGCCCCGTCGTATAGATTTTTCAATATACGAATCAGTTTTGGGCTTATTCCCAATTTTAATCATTTTTCCCAAAGTTTAACGTGTGGAACCGAGACAGATGCTTTCTGAAAATCCACAAAGACTCCAAAAACTTTTCTTTTATCCAATCTCAATTGTAGGTGGATTGCAGAGAATGAAGTAAATATGTGATCTATACAACCTCTTTTCATTCTAAAGCCTGCTTGGCATTCAGGAATAATTTTACATTCCTCAGCCCACGACCGAAGCCTGTTACATATTATCTGAGTAAATAGTTTCGTGAAAGTATTCATTAGAGCAATCGGACGGTAATTCAGCGGATCGCATCTATCGCCTTTCTTATGTAACAGAGTTAAAAGAACCCTTGACCAAGCCGCTGGGCCAGCTATGGCCAGCTCTGTTCAAAGTTGGCTCGGTAGTCGGTGTTACTCCTCTTAGAAAGATTTTCCATAGTTCAAGCGATGTTCGACCATGTTTGTGCCAATAGTCGATCAGACTCTGACTGCCAACGTTGGCCGTTCAGGTCAGGCTAACAAAAGTTTCTAATATATATGTTGGCTCGTCTTTGGTACGAAGTGAGAACAAAAATGCTATGAAAACAAGTGGGAAGTGAAAAGTGAGAAACTCTCCCAAAGTACGCAATTCGACCTCCGTTTCGCTTTGTCAGTTTTTAAAATTGTAGTGGTAGTGACTTTACTACAAACTTGCTAAATTTTTAGCGTTAATATGAACTGGTGAAAGTTGCTGCTTCACTGGACTCGCTGATTTTCTTGATTTTAGGCAATGCTAAGCTCTGTTACCTCTTATTTAAAATAGTTTTTTGTAATGCATGCACGGAATGTGCAATTTTTGAGGCATGTATAGCGTGCAAGAAGTTATTAATTCCAAAACCGTGGTACAAAGTTGTTAAAAAATACTTTATGTATCTGCTGGGCTTACAATTTTTGTGCAAGATTACTCCTTCTAGCTGTTGCGTTTGAGCATTTCGATGAAAAATTTCTTTTCAGGACGGCCGGAATCGTCACCTTACTTCGTTATGAGTTGAGACTTGATACATTGATTGTGAGTAGTGGATAGTGATTGGATCAATTTGAAGTGATAAATTACCGAAGATACCAAAGATAAAATTACCATAAATTATCGGTAGATTACCATAAATTATAGAAAATTTCCAAATATTCTAGAAATTTTTGAATGGCAACAATTTTCTGGTGATTTACAAATTTTTCAAAAATTTCCGAAAACTCTTGAACTTCTTCCTAAAAGCTTTGTATACCTTAAATTTCCGAAAATTTCGATAATTTTGGGTAAATTGGCCATAAATTTCTGAATTTTCTGAAAAGTTTCTTCTTATTGTTTCTCAAATCGAAAATTCCCTGCATTTGGTATAAAAAATATCGTGTGCAACAGATGCTGAAAGTAGGCTGTTGTAACTCCTGTGGAATTTACAGTACTTGCCATCGGCTCATCTTCGGGTTATTTTCGGCTCGTCTTTGGCTCATTTACGGCTCAACATCAACAAGCCTTCGACTCGCCTGCAACTTCCCTTCAATTCACTTCTGTCTCGCACAGAATTTCACTCGTGCGGAGCAGCCCACTTTCCGTACTTGTAGCACAATATACCATTAAGTAGTCGCTTAGACTGAAATTAATAATTACGATTAGAATATGTGTTCTAACGTAGATGCTTCTCAGGCATATTGAGAGGCCCTTTAGATCCCTCAATACCATAATATTGGAAAAGATATTTTTATTTTACTGTTTTTTTTTAACAAATGTCATATGTATTGATGTATTGATTCACTTACTACTTCCGATGTGTGTTCAGAATTTTTCTTTGCGTTCTTGTCGGTGTCTCTTCAGTAGCAATTTTATGCAAATGACTGGGGTGAATATGAACCGATCAGAAAGCATAGTCTTGGTCGTATTTGCTTTAGTACCTACAAATTCAGAATAGTGAAAAAAGTGTAATGCCTATGACTCCATAAGCACCTTCTTTATCGGTCATTTCCCTTTTTCTTTACTGTGCGTGTGTGTGCGTGTGTTGAGTTCAAGAAGCGAGAAGGTAGGCAGTTTTTGATTGTGAGGAAGGAGGGTATTGACCTTCGCTTCATATTCTCTCTTAATTATCAAGAAAAATGTTTGAATGAGTTCTGTTTTTACTTGACTCTTTCCTGATATTTATCGTGAATTGGACTTAAATGAATGAGCTTACACTATTTAATTAATAAAACCCAAATTTCCGTTTCTACATAAAAAAGTAGCTTTCGAGGAGACTTGGAATTTTTTTAGTCGGTAACTATAACTGAGACGAGTAGCTTTGAAATTGTGTAATTTGGAACGGTAATTTGGACTGGAATTGTTTAGAATGCAAATGTGTATTGATTATACTATCGACTACTGTCGTACAAGTATTAAGAATCTACTTAACTCACTTTCAGTGCGAACGGAGATGTTCATGAAAAATAGTTTTTGTGAAGCCGCGGCTTTCTATAAAAGTTTTGAAAAAGCCGTATATGATTTCTGAAATAAGTACATCTTTTTTTTTCTTACTGGTGTGAGAATTATATCAAAATTCGAATAATTTTGATAAAATTGAATAGAAAATGAACTGCGCCCAAAATGTATTAGTCATAAAGTTATGAAAGGGCGTCTAAGGAATATACTTCACATTACACACATCCCTCTCGAAAAAGGCATAAGTTGGGGAGTTATACGATATTCGATGGCGCTAAAAGGCCTTTTTACCAGACTTCGCTGAGATACGCCTGCTTAAAAACAATGTGCGCCCTTTTACGGTGGATCAAAGCTACGTGATACCACTAGGCACGAGACGATTCCAGTGACATAAAAATCTCTATTTCGATAAAAAGCTGAGCTAATTAGGTTCTTAAGGAAAATGCAGAGCATTGGGAAATCGCTCTTGTAAGACTGAAGCCAAATGCATAAATCATTCTGTCTATTGTTTGCATACATAATCTAAAGAGTACAAAGATTTTCGGAAAAGAGTATTTTTCCAGGAGAAAATTCCTTTTTTATGTGATAATCTAAATAAATAATGTGCCCTCGTAGACGGCAATCCATAAAGGTCCCTAAACAGGATCTTTTAAAGGAATCTATATGTAGGTATGACACTATGTAGGTATCCTATATATGAAGTATCGCCTATAGGAAATAAAACAGGATCCCACATAGAATCCTGCATAGGTTCGTACGTAGGAAACTATTTAGATTCACATTACGTATAGATTACCCAAACATACTCTTCAAAAAATTTTCAGATCCTGTACTGTATAAGCTGGAGACCTCTTTTTCACGGTATCATTTTTTGCGTCTTCCGTTTTCGAGTCGGATAACTTCATGCTGTTATTTTCAATGTAAAACAAATGACTTTGAGTTCCCACCAGTGGTCTCATTTTAGTACCACTCGAGACTGTTTTTTCTGACTCTCATTCTAATACTTGAAATGATCCCTGAAATAATACTTTGTTTTTACAGTGTGCGTTCCTACGAGGGTTAAATTTCTTTCTGGAAAAGCAAAAATAATCTGCGTTCACCTCGGACACTAGAGTGCTACATGAAATCCTTTTCCTTAGATTTATCAAGACCTTGAATCAGAAATCTCTTATTTTTGACAGATTTTTGAAAAAATATTTAGAGGTTACTATGGAGATTATTATGCCAAAAACATGAAAAGTTTTTGAATACTACTGAAAAAAAATTAAGCAATATTTTTGATAAAGTTAAAACTTTTTTTTTCTAAAGAATTAAAAATTGCGCTTATTTTTGCAAAAGGAAAGTCTGTGGTACCTTATTATTTATATTGATTAAAAAAAAACATGTTTGACCTAATAACTACCTAACATATAACGAAGTTTTTACATCATTTAGCTTTTAATTCATAATTTACTCATAAATTACAGGCACTGGAGAATACTGCCATTTCTATGTCTATAATCCTTTTTTGAGAGTCCTTTTCAGGGGTTTCGGAAATTGTTTAATGTGATGATCTAATGTTTCGAGTAGGCATTGGTAATTTGGTATTGTCCCTTTTAATTCGTAATGGATGAGTTGAATCTTTGAGCAAAGGCGATACCGCGCTCCGCCACTTCATCCACAGTTTTCAATTGCCTAAGTTTTTCTAGACCTGTTATAAAGTCAAGTTCACTTCTTCCGTAAGCTAGGTTCTTTCTTCGAAAAGAGCTTTCTGATATAGTCTTTTCTGATTCTCTAGTTTCATTTGCAGAAAAACAATTAATGGTGCGTGTTTTGAAGAAGAAAACCTCTTCACGGCTTATAATATTTTGATTTCGTTTTTAAAGAAAGACCCTAGCTTATGGAAAAGTAATCCTGATTTCATAACTGATTTAGAAAAAATTGAGTAACTGAAAACTGAAAATGATGTGGCGGAGTGCGGTGTCGCCCTTGTTCAAAGATTCAACTCATCGCTTACGAATCAAAAGGGACTATACCAATGTCCACTCCAATTAGTAGATAATCATATTAAATAATTTCCGATACCCCTAAAAAGGGCGATTGAAAAAGGATTTAGTCGAAGAAGTAGCGTAATTCTCCAGTGAATGTGATTTATCAGTAAATTAAAATTTGAAGCTAAATAATGTAAAAACTTCATTTTATGTTGGCGGGTCAAAAATGTTTTCTTAAATATAAAAATCGCTTAAATATAAGAAATTAGGTACACAAGACGTTCCTTTCACAAGAATTTATCGATTTTTTAATTCTTTGAAAACATGATTAGTTAATTGTTGGACAAGTATTGCGTAATATTTTTTCCAATAATAGAAATCGATTTTAGTAATGTAGGTAACATTAGCTGAAAGCCTCATGATTAAAAAAAAACGTTTAGGGATGAATTTGATCTCTTAATCCCAAGTTTATTATAAAATCGCAACTTTAAGGGTGTTAATACCCACCTTTTCTTTCGTAACGTGAATTTTTTTTCTGCATTGCATAATATGGAATGGTTAAAATTGTATTAATGAAAATTTAAAAACTTTAAAAAGTCGAGTTTTCGGCATAAAACTCTCCATAGTGATTTTTAAATACTTTTCTTCAAATTTTGCAAAAATAGGGGATCATTTTCTCACCAAAAGAAAGAAATTCACAATTCAAGGTTTTAGAAGATCTAAAAAAAGGATTCTGTGAGGCTTAATTGTCAAATGTTTCTGGGGAAACTCAAATTTCGACCCGTTATGCACTCGAGCGGACCTAGATCATCTTTACTTTGTCGAAAACAATTCATCCACGTGAAAATATTTCAGGGAATTGAGCCAGAATCTCCCGGAAGTTCACTCTCGGGAATCGAACCGGAAAATAGCGAAAGTTGCGGTACACATTAACGTAACGTGACGAAAAGGAACATATTATTTCGTTTGGTTTCGATCCTATATGTGTGATTGCGTGTTGTTTATTGAGGCTCATTATTTATTTCGATTATTACATAAAAATTATGATATTATTCTGGAAAAACGCCACGTTCTACAAATCCTTGTACTGTCTAGATTATGAATGCGGAAAACCAGACACAATGATTTATTCGTTTGACGTCAAGTTTGACAAGTGCGATTTCCTCATCCCATGCTTTGAATATCTGTCCTCAATTTAAGTAATCATTGAAATCACGTTTTTACTTGCTGTTTGTTTCTGTGGGGTCTTTTAGTGTTCTTATTTAAAAAGTCAGGTGTCGATTCCAAGGTTCTATACTTCGGTAATCGGTTAATGATACAACTTATTCTATACAAGAAAAATTGGTCATCAAATAACGCGTACCACATAATTTTGCCAATTATTCCATAAGTGATTTAATCTAATTTAATTCCTACCAAATTTTCACAATTTATAGACTAACTGAAATTAATGAATCATTTTTAAGCCACACACACACACACACACGCGCGCGCGCATATATATATATATATATATATATAAATGTTGCGTGTGTGTGTGTAATGAACAGTGAATCTTATACAGAAAATAATAATTGCATCCTGTACAGGACGTTCAACTGAGTATATTTCTGCAAAAAGTCAATCAATAGTATGTTTCAATATTTTTAAATATAATCTTAGAAAGTGGCAAAAAAATTTCGGGAATGTGAGCTGTTATAATAGCTGTGACGTTAATTATAAGGGCAGTTCTTAACACTGATTGGTTATTACGTATTTTGAAGAAATTCTGAGCCATATTCAATTTTTTAAATATTGGTTCTTCGTGTCAACATTTGTTGACATTTAAAATGCCAAACATTTGAAGTGCATGATGGAAAAAGGTTATTTTTAAGCGGATTCGCAAAATCTTTAGGCCCTCCGTGTCTTTTGAGAGATTGAGTAGAAATGTCTACTGACAACATCAGAAAATATAAAATTGAAGGCATTTCAACATGAAATTTTATGGTTGCAAGTCATCAAATTGAAAAATATAATAAATTATCTGCGCATGCTTCACTTTTTTGTGCGCTCCTTATAAATCATCATAATGGCCACTCATTCAAATGTAGTATTTCAAATTGACATTTTCAACCAATCTCAAAATATCTATTGGTATTTTAGGTAAAAAAAATGAGCTCTTTCATTGAATGTTTGTATCATAAACTTTGAGATAAAACGTTAAAAAAATGGATTCAAATTTTTTATTGTCACCAGGTAGTCAAATATGGTGACTAGGCTTTAATCTATCTTCAAGTCCAGTAACGGGCTTAAATTAAGGTATACGAAAAGAAAGCCGAAACAAAAAACTAGAATTTTTCTCTGATTATGTTTAGACTCGGCTTAGAAAAAAATTGTTGCATATCAACTGTGGCGAAAATTTTTACAACTTTCTAAGAAGTTGAATACTTTAACGAGTACCAATAAATTTTAGAAAAACAATATAATGAGCAGTTTTTGTTCGGAAATTTGTCTCAAGGTCCCAAAGATTGTGAACACCAGTCTTCTTTAAACAAAGCTATCAGTATTCGTAGTTGGGAATTTTTCTCAAGGTCGTGACGCACGGTGAGGAAAAAGTAGAACTTTATTTATCAAGTTATAATCAATTAAGTAATTGCTGTGTGTAAGAAACCTGAAAACGTATGCGATACATACTTTCGGATGTCATGAAGGTTCCTGCATAAATTTCTACGTAGGAACCTATACTGGAACCCATATATGTACTCATATAGGTTCCAAAAAAATGGTCGCTGACTTCATGTACAATATATGCAAATGATTTTACACACATGCAAATTGAATTTTATGTGCATGTGTATATTAAATCTAATATAAATGTATTAATATTAATACACGTGAGTGAGCGACTTTCGTTTAATCTCCGAAACATCGCTTTCTACACAACAAAATAAATTATTTTAAATACTATGACCATAATATATCATAAAAAGTGTTTGTGTATTGGAATATTTTTCAAAAAAATTATTTAATTAACTCCATCGCGTTGTTTATAACATTAGAAAATTATGCATTTTTTCATCTCCGAAGTCTTTTTTTATGCGACTCATACATTTATTTTGTTTGCAGTTACAGTATTAATCAACCATAGTATACATTATTATTTTATTTTAATATAGTAAGAGATTCCAATGACCATAAAAATGATGTGCTTCAAATTTTAGCCAAACCGGTTAACATTTACACCTAACACACATCCCTTGAAGTTTTCGATATGGTTAACATGGAGAAAAATGTGAAAAAATGAAAAGTCCACATAACTTTCTCATTTTTCGGCAAATTCTTCTATAAACCGAGGACCGCAACATTCTTTCAAATCCGAAAAAAGTAATGTAGCGTAAAAATAAAAAATTTTTCAATTTCGAAAATGGCGGGTCGGTACAGGATTACCAAAAATGGTATTTTCTATAGTTCTCAACAAAAGGGACCTCAATTTCGCGAAAAAATCTTGTTAATAGCTACAATGCAAGTGCTGATATTGAGAATTAAACATTTTGAAAAATACCAAAATGGCGACTGTTTAGTTTGCAAAAAAAATATGAATTTCCCCTTAAACTTGACAAGATTAGCAAGTTTATTTGCAGGAACTGTGCAATAAACAGTGACTGCCGAAATTTTGAAAAAATTTAAGATGGCGGCTGGTTCGAAATTAAGATACATCATTAATTTCACGATGTGACAACGGAGGGCTTCCAAACTTGACAAGATGTGCAAGTTTACTTGAAACGGAGAAAATTTGTTGGTGAAGCTTGAGACGACTTTTGAGTAAAATGACATAAACAAAATGAAGTCTCATATAATTATGGAAAAAGTCGCAGAGAGATGACTCAATTACCTTTTGATTTGTGAAACATTCATACCTTACGTAAAATGAAACGCAGTATACAAAATATCGATGAATACTTTCATTTCCAAATTTTATTTCCTCCTATACTGCGTTGGTTATATAGCCTAATTTATATATATATACACACATACACACACATATACACATGAGTATATTATATATATATATAAATTGGTCAAACAACCACCGCAGGGTCCCCCTGGGAGCGACTGCCATCCATGAAAATGACACCGGCTCCCAGTAGAACCGCGGTAAATCACACCCATGGTTTTATGTTTATTTAGTTTATTAGGGATTTTAGTTTATTAGGGATTCATCTAAGTGTCTGTTAAAGTTTGAGTTACTTAGAATCTCATTATTCCCAGGATCGTATACATGTATAGAGTTCACTAAATATATTTTACTGTTTATAAATATCCAAAAATATTCCCTAGCTTAATGTCATTGTGACTTAAATTTTATTCTTGCACTTACTGGTTTGCAATTTCTTTCACAAATTTAAGCAGATTGATTTTACAAGTGATTTATCTAAACAAATTTTATCTTGTATTGTTTATATTTTTTCATCGTAGAGTTAACAAAAAACCGTGTTTTTGAGGAAAACATTCTTTTTCTTCGTACCAGGGACTTGCCTATAACCCATATTGGCTCGAGTCAATGCAAGGGCACTTTGAGAACATAAATAATGAATGAAATGGTTTACTTCATCGTTATAAACAATTTAAATTAACAAATGTGAAAACTTTGTGGTTGACGGTAGAAAATTCTTTTGTTTTCTCTGTAAGTACGATAAATAGGCAGAACTATATCAGAAATGTTCTAAAATTTAAATAAAGTTGATGATTATTACTGCCATAAACAATTTTGATAAAAAATGACAATTTCCATATCTTGTAACCATTATATCTGTACTACTTCGCTCATTTGTTTTACAATGTTTTCATAGTTATGTCTGTTCCTTTAAATTGACCAATAAAAGCAATTAATTCTGTTATAAACAAATTTGACAAACAATAACAAAAATTTCGTTTATTTTCGTAGAAAAAAAATGTTTTTTTCGACTTTTAACTTAACTTCACATGACGGAAGGTATCAAAGATTTTTGATTCGGCAGTGGTGGCCGAGCGGTAAAGCTGAGTGTGAAGCGAGATTGAATGGAATGAAAAAAAATTGTAGACATTTTTCAATTGAAGTTAATTTGAAGATTGACCCTGGGAAAACCCTGCATTTTTCACTTTTCTTGAGAAAGTAGAATTTGTCTGTATTGAGTTATTTAACAAAATTCCTAATCCTAACGCATTAAAACTTTCAGTAGTTAGTATATAAGGAAACTTGAAACCTTTACCCTCGCAATCAGCGTTATGTTCGCGCGTTGGGCTTATATGTGCGTAGATTGGAGTAATTTTGGAATTGTTTAAGTTTACCAACATTAAAAATATTTATATGTATGCGACTATCTATATATAGAGTTGTAATATTTGAAGTATGAATACGAGCAGTTAATAGACTTGAATAGCGATTTTTTTTCTCAGCTACCAACCTTAAATTTTTCTCGTGCGTCGATGAAACTTCATTATACTCGTGGCTAAAAATTCCAGCGCACTAAACTAATCTTTCGTTTGTTTTCAAGAAAGCTCTCTCACGTTGTCTATCATGCTTTGCGAGATTGTACAATATTTTTTCTATAATTTCTTGCCATTTTAGCAATAATATCTTTCGAAATTTCAGCGAGAAGTACGAATATTTACTACCGGACAGTTAGGAAAATCTACTGATAATCTGTCCTCAAGTTTATAATTCGTTAATTAGATTCTCACATAATTCGGTTTACTTGACTGCAAATGAAAACTTTCAATAATGTCCTTATTACTTTACTTTACTTACTTTATTCAGTCGTGCAAAACTTCACCAACAAATTTTCTTGGGGCAGAAACTATGTGATAGTCAGTGACAGCCAAAAATTTCAAAAAATCAAAGATGGCAGTTGGTTCGAATTCAAAAAAGATGATTAATTTCACCGTTTTTCAACGAAGGCCTCTTAAACTTGGCAGTTTAAATAAATTTATGTTCAGAAATTGTTCAGTAGTCGATATATGCCAATCGGTGGCGTGAAGAAAACAATTTCCGATGGGCTATATGGCACATAAGGCACTTATTTTTCATTTGTTTTATACATAACTTCATAAGAAAGAAATGAAAAAAGTGTCTTCTAAAAATGCAAGAACAACGTTACAAAACCTAACCGGTAAATAAGATGTATGTGAATTTACAAAGCGTGCCGTTTGGAAATTCATATTTTTACTCAAACACAAACTAACAAAGCAAAACTCATGTTTTACAATAAAATTGAAAATATTCGTTGAATTACCAATCTCAGTTTGAAACGCCGTCTTGCGTTTTTTCAAAATTTCTACTTTCACGCACTACTGCACAGTTTCTGAGAATAAACTTATTTAACTTGTCAAGTTTGAGAGGCCTTCGTTAAAAATGGTAA
This sequence comes from Melikaiella ostensackeni, assembly GCA_032362435.1. Lineage (NCBI taxonomy): Eukaryota > Metazoa > Arthropoda > Insecta > Hymenoptera > Cynipidae > Melikaiella > Melikaiella ostensackeni. Next base: position 43,326,642 of record JAUMHM010000016.1, on the reverse strand, counting down.
AATTAATCACTTCTTTAATTCGAAGTTGCCGCCATCTTGGATCTTTTCAAAACTTTGGCTGTTACTGACTGTTGCATAGTTTCTGCAAATGAAATTGCTAATCTTGTTAGGTTTGAGAGGCCTCCGTCAAAAAACGGTGAAATTAGCTATTTTTCTTGAATTCAAATCAGCCGCCATTTTAAAATTTCTAAAATTTTCAGCTGGCATGGCCTACTCCACAGTTTGTGAAAATAAATTTGCTTATCTTGTCAAGTGAAGTTTGAGAGGCTTCCGTTGATAAATGAAGAAATCCAACATTTTTTTCAAATTTCACCAGCCGCCATCTTGAATCTTTTCAAAATTTCGGCTTTCACTGACTATTGCATAGTTTCTGCAAATAAATTTGCTCATTTCGTCAATAGTATTTCTCTAGTAAAGACCTAATAACCAGTACCTAAATACCCACCTTACTTGGTTGCATTTTCAATCAGTAGGTTCTCAGCCTCAGAAGAAAGAAATACGCGCGCTTGATAATAATGTAGAGTGAATATTTTGGATTTATTGAATTTTGGATTCTTTGATTGGTATGATGGTGATATGATTTGAATGGTGTATGGTGGTGAATGGGATATCCATTAGCAGAATTGGGTGACGTAAATTACCCTCGAATAAAGAAACACTTCAACTATTTTCTTATCAGCATTGAAGTTTTAAAAAATCTGATCGTAAATGTGCTATATGTGTTATTAAAAAGTGCATGGTGCTTTGGGATCGAACTACCATTTCAAGAAAAAGCGAGTACCATTCAGCTGATAAACTTGTGTCTTTACTCAAAAAGTGGGAATTAATTTAGAAATGTAAAAATATACGCACTGAAATCCCTGGATCACTGGAATACCTGATACCCGGACATCGGGATGCCACATTAAATCAATCTGGTGTTCGGAATATTCCTCAGGATGTACACTGCTTCAAAGAAGTTCCATGGCAGATACCCGATCATCGAAAGGACAGCTGAAGGCGACCTGGTGTTCAGAATAATCCTCAAGAAGTAAACTTCTTGGAAGAAGTTTCTTTACAGATACCCGAACATCAGTACGGCACCTGAAGTTCTCCTGGTGTTCTGAATAATCCTCAAAGAGTAAACTTCTTCAAAGTAGGTTCGTTACACATACCCGGACATCGGGACGACACCTGAAGTCGACCGTGTGTTCGGAATAATCTTTAGGATGTGCAATTTCTCAAAGAAGTTTCGTTACATATACCCGGATATCGGGTCGACACATGACGTCGACCTGGTGCCCGAAAAAATTCTCAGACACCAAACATCTTCGAAAATGTTTCGTTATATGTACCCGGACATTGGGACGACATCTGAACTCGACCTTGTACTCGGAGTAATCCTCAGGCGATGAACTTCTTTCAAGAGGTTTCATTATAGATATCCGAACATCGGTACGATACCTGAAGTCGACTTTGTGCTCGGAATAATCCTTAGGAAGTATACTTCTTCGAAGAAGTTTTGTTACAGATTTCTGAACATCAGGACGACACCTAAAGTCGATCTGGTATTCGAAATAATCCTCACGATGCAAAGTTCTTTGAAGAAGTTTCGTTACAGATAGCCGGACATCAGGACGACACCTGAAGATCATCTGGTGTTTGGAATGATTCTCAGAAAGTAAACTTCGGAAAAGTTTCGTTGCAGATACCCGAATAACGGAACGACGCATGGAGTAGACCTAGTGCTCGGAATAATTCTCAGGAAGTAAACTCCTTTGAAGAAATTTCGTGACAGATACTCGGACAACGGGACAATACCTCAAGTGAATATGATCTTCGGATCAATCCTGAGGATGTAAGCTTCCTCGAAGAAGTTTCGTTACTGATACCTGGACATCATGACGTTACCTGAAGTTCACTTGGTGTTCGGAATGATCCTGAGGTAGTAAACTTCTCTGAAAAAGTTTTGTTACATATAATCGGACATCAGGACGATACCTGAAGTTCACCTGGTGTTCAAAATAATCCTCAGAAAGTAAACTTCTTTGAAGAATTTCGTTACATATACCCGGACATCGAAACGACACCTGAAGTCGACCAGGTGTTCGGAATAATTCTCAGAATGTAAACTTCTTCGAAGAAGTTCATTACAGATACGTGAACATCGGGATGATACTTGAAGTCGACCTGGTTTTCGGCATAATCCTCAGGGTGTTAACTACTTCAATGAAGTTTCGTTACATGAGTCCGGGCAACGGGACGATACGTGAAGTAGACCTGGTGCTTGAAATAATTCTCGGGAAGCAAACTCTTTTAAAAAGGTTTCGTTACATATACCTGGACATCGGAACGACAACTGAACTCTACCTGTTGCTTGGAGTAATCCTCAGGAAGTTAACTTCTTCGAAGCAAATTCGCAACATATACCCGGTCTTCGGGACGATACATGAAGTAGACCTAGTGCTCGGAATAATCCTCAGGAAGTAAATTTCTCCGAAGAAGTTTCGTTATATATACCCGGACATCGGAACGACACCTAAAGTCGACTTGGTGTTCGGAATTATCTGCAGGATATAAACTTCTTCGAACAACTTTCGTTACAGATAACCGAATATCAGGACGATACATGAAGTAGACCTAGTGCTCGGGTTAATCCTTAGGAAGTGAACTCCTTCGAAGAAGTTTCGTTACATATACCTTGACTTCGGGACGACACATCAAGTAGACCTGGTGTTCGGAATGATCCTCAGGATATAAACTTCTTAGAACAACTTTCGTTACAGATACCCGGACATCAGGACGACACTTGATGTTCACCTGGTGTTCGGAATAAGTCTCAGGATGTAAACTTCTTCTAAGAAGTTTCATTACAGTTACCCGAACATCGGGATGACACCCGAAATTGACCTGGTGTTCAAAATAATCCTTAGCGTGTAAACTTCTTCAAAGAAGTTTCGTTACATGAGCCCGGACAACGGGTTGGCATCTGAAGTAGACCTAGTGCTCGGAATAATCCTCAGGAAGTAAATTTCTCTGCAAGGGTTACATGAAAGATCTCGAGTGATTGTCTGGACCTATTTAATTGTCTTTCAATTAAGCCAGAAGTCTAACAATTGTTTTCCATGTGTGACATGGGGTAACAGTGGCCGGCGGCCAACAGCCATGCTGAAGACATCAAGCGATAACTCATTGTGCTACTCTTGAGACATGTTTCAATAAACTTTGTCTCATGCTTGACCCATGCTTGAGCAACGCAGTGTTTTTCCCGCGGGACTATTCGACCATGTACGAGTATAGCGCTAGGTCTAGTATGACGGAAATTTGTCTGTTACTAGCCCTGGACAAGATGGAATTGTTAACCAATTTCTCAATCACGGAACATTCCGTGATAGCAGGCAGTACGTATTAGTGTTTCATGCTCGCAATATTGACAAAGTATAACATTCATATGTATATGCCAGGCCTCGTCAACTACGAGAAATCGGTACAAATTCAATCACGGAATGAGTTTGAACTTTTCCACCACTACGACTCCTCACATCGCTGAAGGAGAGAGAGCTTGAGTGAGACAGAACGTTTCCGTGCTGAGTGAGGATTCGTAGTGGTGGAAAAGTTCACATCTATTCCATGAGTAAATTTGTACCGATTTCTCCTCGTTGATGAGGCCTGGTATATGCGATCTAAGTTTCATAATTATATTTAGATTTCATAATTATATTTATAATTTTGTTAAATTATTCGTTAATCTCTATATCGTAGATAATATTAATCTAAATATTGTGAAAAAATTATGGGATAAAGTTCCGAAAGCGTCGGACCTCCGATTTTTTTTAACAACGTATACTTCTGTATTTTGACGCACTGATTACCAATATGATAGTGAAAATCGGCGCAAATTTGATTTTCATGGGAAACCCATAAAAACGTATAAAATCATCATTTTTCCCATTAATTTCCATAAATATGGAAATTTCAAAAAATATTTCAGACGAAATCTGGAGATCTCATCAAAATGCATATTTTATGTGATATTAATCTTCAGCCTTTGAGTAACAGTCTCCGGCATATTCGAATTTGAAGATGGGAAATCACAAACATTTCATATTTCTTGAATTATTACTGTTACCTATTACAGGAGTGCCTTCCTGCACCCCATTAAACGTTGAAAAGAGGAACCTATGTGATCTACACTGTCTCTGTGACCAGTAACGGGTGTGTGTTCCCGACCCCCGAAGAGACGTTAAAAAGAGAAATCTACGTGGCCTTCATTATTTCTATGATTATTTTTGCGCCCAATAAGAAGTTGGAAAGGGGATCTATGTGACCGACATTATTTCTGTGACCAGTAACAGGGGTGATTTCCCATTATTTATGGAAATGAATAGAAAAAAACCATGATTTCATACGTTTTTTATGGCTTTCCCCATGCTAATCAAATTTGCGCCAATTTTCACTATCATATTCGTAAGAAGCGCGTCAAAATACATAAATATACGTAATTTGAAAAAAAATTGGAGGTCCGACACTTTCGGAACTACACCCAAATTATGAATAGGGCCATGAACTAGAACAACATATTATAGACCCAACATTCTAATAAAAACATTTGAAATTTATGAAAAGATGTAAAGTTGACAAAAAAAGCCTTTATACAGTGTAAAATTTTACATTCTCTTCAGATCTAAATTAGTGAAAGTGTATTACTTACTAGTCAAATCCTACTAATTCATTAGTGGAAAATTACTAATTGCTTAGTGAAAATACGTGAATTTATTTAGGGCTGTATCTATTAATTGAAAGAAGGTCATTGAAATGAGTAGCTTGACAAAATAGAAGAGTTAGATAAATGAACACGACAATGCAACATTTTCAGCTTTATTTGAATAATAAGAAGACACCATTCTGTGAATATTGACTAATTCTTGGATGATTTCCGTTACTAATGAATTGATGATTATTTGTTGTCGATTTTTTTCGATATGAAATGGTGTACATGACGTTTGGCAGGTGCTTGCTGTAGTGTTTTATCGAATGTCGTTGCGTGTCTGTGAGTGCACAGGCATTAAAGGGATTATTTTTTATGTGAATAAAGTAAAGTGAAATAGATAATACGTGTGTAAATAATCCTTGTTCTCATATTTTGAATTAGTAAAATTTCACTAGTGATCAGAGAAATTTCACTAATTTAGATTTAGAAAGTACATGGAAAAAAACTTTTATTCGATTTAAGGAAATAATTTTCCTGGTTTATAATAATGATATCAAATCAATTAAACTAGAACCTCCATTCAGCGATGATCTCGGATTTGGCCTCAAATGACCGTGACTCCGATCCAAGAATTTGTATAATGTAAACAGTCAGGGGGAACCGCTGAACTCTGCTGAGTTCACGCACCTCTTTCTTGGCCGCTTGGACTCCCTCATCAACAAATAGTATCAAACTAACCATTCATATTTATTCAAAAAAGAAAAAAATACGTCATTATATAGAATCAAACAAATTTTTACTTCTTTTAAAGGTAGGGGAAACCTCCTTGCAGTGGATAATACAACCTACTGTGGATAATCATTATTCAAAAATACCAATGTATGTGAAAAATTAATTCAAAATTATCAATAGTTGAGATACGATACGTGTTAATAAATTAAATTTTAAATTAATTATTTTACGTATATTTTCACTTTGAATTAATGACCATCCACTGTATGTTGCATCATCCACTGTGGGAAGGTTTCCCCTACGATCACTTTGAAGTAAAAAACCGATGTTAAGGAGACAATTTTTTAAATTTAAACATTACTTTTCTGGAGGTGTTGTAAATAGACTGTGTCATATCTATCAACATAGCGTATAACAAGCTATTGCTTCAAAATGGCAAAATTAGAATTGCTTAACACTTGATCTATTTAACCTTACTTTGTTCACGACACGACCTTCAGAAAAATATCCGACTATGTCTGAAAGTTTTTTCGTAATTCTTAGGCATCAATTATCTAAATGAAGAGATAATGCTTTATAAGTACTGATATTATTACATCTACACGGCAAAACTCTACACAATCCTCTAAATCTAATGAATTAAATAAATTAAATTTAAACTCAACACGGTTAAATCCTACACCGTAAAACACTACATAAAGTTAAAAGCTAAATATTGCGAATTTAGATCAATTTTACGTCATAAAATTCTGTACGAAAATACTCCACACAAGAAAATTTAAATGAGTTTTCATTATTTCAATTTCGAAAATACAGACTAATTCCAATTCTCATCGCGCGCTATGCGTGCGCCTCACCTTGCTCGCAAGTTCAACCATTGACAACTGTAATTTGGTGACTGAGAATTCTCTTTTGTTAAAGCTCCTTCGTCTTTAAAAAAACGCGAAATGCTCTATATTATGTCGAACTGTATTATAATTAATTAATGTAAAGTTAATTTTTGTACCACAATTCGTCAGATTAATTATCTTCATTGCTCAATAAATTATATTAGTGCAATTATTTTTATTTTCATTTCATTTGAAATTCGATAAAAGTAAAGTCTAATTAATTAACGGGACTTCGGTTTTAGGTGTGAAATTATGACTCCAAACATTTTATTGTATTTTATGTCGTTTTCTCATAAATTTTTATTGTTCATTTTTAATAGCATATTTTCACGAATAAAACAAAAACTGCCCATCTTATGAAGAAACGATCAATAAGAAATTTGGAGACCTTCTCACGGTTAAAATGTTGTCATTAAAAATTTTGTTGTATCTTGTGTCGTCTTACCAAATATTCAAATTTTTTATTTTTGATGTCATTTTCCACGATTGGAACAAAATCTATGCGTTGTGTTGGGAAATGGTCCCAAAAACATTTCCAAATCTTTTTGAGATAAACAATTTTATTTCCTTACCTTTTTTTTTGTATCTCGTATAGTTTTCCTGGAAAGTGGATTTTTTTAAATAACATTTTTCACGATAAAGAAAAATATTCGTCTCATCGAAAAAATAGTCTCAAGAAAATTTGTAGAAGTTTTGAGATGAACAATCTCTCAAGTAGAAATTTACTAAGGGGCCAACCATGACGCAAGTCTGGATGCCCTATCTCTTACATGGGCCATATATAGAAACCATACGTGGCTCTCACGATTTTTGAAACCAGGGTAACCCGTGGCCCAGGAAAAATATCCAGGGCAATTTGAGTATCACGTCCAGGAAGCTTTATCGATGATCTAGCAGAGTTTAGAATATTGTGAAGAATATCCTGTATTCAGAAATACGTAGCAGGTCACGAAAGTTGTACTTTTTAGTTTCCGGATGTTGCACAAGGTCACCAACGACTTAATCTGTGTGGAATTGTGGATAATTTCTACACTAAGGATAATTTGTGACCACTTTATTCGTAACAGGATGACCTTAGTGCACTAGGTGTTGCACCAGGCTTTAAAATCAAATTCTTCAGGAAGTCTCCTAGGAGTTGATACCCAGGATCAGCAGAATTTACTCGAAAATCAGCCTAGATGGTTCTTGTACATCAGGTGTCTCACCAGGTGTTTAAGATAGAATTCTACAGGAAGTCTCCTAGGAATTGATAACTGAGCTCACCGGTGTCAACTCCAAATTCAGTCAAGATGGTTCCCGTGCATCAGGTGCCGCACTAGGTGTTTGGAATAAAATTGTGCAGGAAGCCTCTCAAGAACTGATCAACTAAGATCACCAAAATTTTCTCCAAATTCAGTCTAGATGATTTCCGTGCATTAGGTGCCGCACCAGGTGTTCAAAATGAAATTCTACAGAAAGTCTCCTAGGAATTGATAGTTGGGGTCACCAGTGTCAACTCCAAATACAGTCAAGATGGTCCTCGTGCATGGGTTGGTACATCAGGTCCTTAAAATAATTTTTCACAATGAAGTATTCTAAAAACTGATATCCACGCTAACAAAAGTTGACCCTTAATTAAGTCTAGATGGACTCCGTACATTAGGTGTCGCACCAGGTCTTTGAAATAAAATTCTATAAGAAGTTTCCTGGGAATTGAAATCCAGGGTCGTCAGCGTCGATCCCAAATTCAGTCTAGATGTTTCCTGTGCATCAGCTGTCACAGCAGGTCCTTAGACTAAAAATCTGCAGGTAGTTTCGTAGGCATTAAAATCTAGTGTCATTAACATCAACTTTGAGTTCAGTCCAGATGGACCTCGTGTGTGGGTTGTTATACGAGGTCATTAAAATAAAAATCTTCAGGAAGTCTTTTAGGAATCAATGACTAAGTTAAATATGAACCTTGATCCTGAATTTTGTGGTGATCCTTTCCGTGTATCAGATATATAGCTTCAGTTGCCTTATAGAATAAAAACGATGGAGGCTCCTAGTAACTAATGTTCACAGCTACATTTGTTGACCTTAAATCCAGACACAATAACCCCATGCATTGGCGATTACGCCAGGTCCCTAACATAATAGTCCATAAGGAGTTTCCGTGAAATTGATGTCTACGATTGCCAATGTGGCTTTTAACGTTATCTCGATGATCCTTGAGCATCTGAACAATACTTGATTTCCAGGGGAATGATCGAAACTGCTTTTGGGGTTGATACTGGTAATTCTGGAAGTTTGCCAGGAGACTCCTTGTTTTATTCCTGTTAGGCTAAGTGTTTTTTTACATTCTCATCAGAGAATGTATTAGATTTGTGTAAAATTTGACCCCCTCTGTTTTTGTCAAATGTCCACGTTTTGAGACCCCCTGAAACCGAAAAACATGTTTTCACGAACGTGTCTGTCTGTCTGCCCGCCTGTCTGCCTGTCTGTCCGTCTGTCTGCCTATGTGTGTGTATGTGTGTGTGTGTGTGTGTCTGTAGATTTTTAGTTTGTGAGCACGATAAATTTCAAAAGAATTCATGGATTGGATTGGCCTTTGGTATACTTTTTGAGTGTCCTGAAATGAAGGCCAAGTTCCTTAGCCAGCCATTTTTGACAGAAATTCAAGAAGTAAGAGCATTTTGAAAATTTTTTGAGACCACTTTTTTTCAAATTTACTAATTCCATGTAAGGATATTCGCAGTACTCGGAAAGTCGAACAATTTATCCCCATGACCTACACTGAAATGCGAGTAACTTCCACTCTCAAGAAATCAGTAATTAACGATTGGAATTTGAGTAAGTTTTCATGCTTTGCAGTAGATTTCCATTGACTGGTATAACGTAAAAATAACTTCACACTTCTCCAAATTATTTCCGTTCAGAAATTACAACGTCTGCGACTTTTTATTGGGTACTCTCCTAATTAGATGGCCGCATCGTGAAAAGTAAATATAGCAATGAATTTTACTTTCAAAATAAACTCAAATTGTGCCTTATTATTTTTGGTCACCCAAGATCCTTCAAATCGGAAAAAATAGCAGTGTCCATTCTTCAAAGTTCAATTACAGTTGAATTAATTTTCAGGATTTTTTAAATTCATAAAATATTTTTCATCAGATAGAAAACTAATAAATAAAATAAGTAAACTCAATTTACCTGTTAATTATGGACAGAAAATATTAGGAAAAATCGTGTAGAAATAACTCGCAAGTTTGATTTCATAATAAATATCTAGTACAGTGTGGAACAAATCCTTTTTACAGTTTTCCAATTTGAATATATTACATATTGTTTTTGTTATATTTCTTCAAACATATTGTTGAAATATCGTGAACATAGTTCAGTGAATAGGTCCTTCAAGCTTGAAAAAGGTCGGAACGAGACAATATTCGTCAATAAGCTTCATTTTAGGGCCCTCATGAAATTTCTAAATTTGCACCCCTGACAAGTGCGAGGAAAAGTCACCATTTTACAAAAATGGAGCCCAAAACCGTTTTTTGTGAATATTTTGTCTCCTCTGCATTTAAGGGCAAAATGACTCCAATATGAAGTTGTAGAAAATACAATTTCTCATCACTTTAGTCATAAACAATTTTTTCTCAGATAGATGGTTTACGTGCTATGGCAGAGGAAAGGAAAGCGCTTTTTGCAATTTGCGAAAAATGTCGAATGTTCCCTGAAAATTTTAAAGATTATCTATTGTTATCATTATTATATATATGTTGTAGCCTGTGGGTTACGGAGTATAGCCTGTCGCTAGGCAAAGCCACGAACAACCCTGCAAACATCTAAAAAAGTATTGCATCATGCAAGGATATGCATGGAGCGCAGACTCCAACATCTCCCACTAGTCGGAAGATCGCGAATAGTGGGAGGATGGAGCGCGACAGGTCCATAAAATACGTTGCTCTGTGGAAAAACGGCAGTTGAGTTGTTTGCGGAGGTTCCGCGAAGATCACTGGAGAGTACCTTGGATGAGGCTGAAGGATTTATCCTTCTGTCCTGTTTCATACATCTCTCCATCAGGAGAGGTTCCTGAAAGGACTTAGAATTTTCATTCTAATTCCTTCAATTCTCGCCTCGAACAATCTTTTGTGGCTCAACACAAGAGCTAAACTTTTTATTTGAGAGAATCTCACGAGATTGCCTAAAATTATTGAGCCACGCAAATTATTGAATGAATAAAAAGAAAGAAAAAAGAGAGATAAATATCTTCTTATAATTAATTATTATTGATTGATCCATTTATATTATTTCACTGAAGAGCGGAGCAGGGTCTACCTTGTAAACCGGTCGATGAAGTGAGGTACCATAATTGCAATCCTGACTAATCGCCTCAATTTCTTATAAGCAGAAAGGAGTCGACTCCTCACTGGTCAAGAAAGAGATTGACGTGAATCTTCTGAGTAAAAAATTTTTCACCAGAAAGTTAAAATAAATACTTGAAATTCTTGCGAGGATCTCCACTAAGGGAGTCATAAATCGCTCTTGAGACTCTCTTTCTAGCGCTCCAGGCATCTCCTTATATTGTCAGCGATGGTACGAGAAACCGTTTGCACAGGTTGAGTCTCCTAAATAGCTAGGAGAAAGTGTCCTTGTAAATGAGTAGTAGACTCAGACAAGTTTCCAAATTTATGTGTTTATGATGGAGAGCAGGTTAGTAATCCATAAGGGTGAATATTATACCCTCATCATTAGAGCTAAACAACTATAAACAGAAATTGAGACGCCTGTAAAGGATATTCTCTGACCTGATTCTTAACTCTTTTAAAGGAGTCTCTACCTGGGAATTCAAAGAAACTAATCAAAGTTCTATAATTGTCCTCATTGCTAGAAATCGTAGATGAGAAGAGCAAGCTTTACCTCGTGCCCTGGTCGATGTAACGATTTTTTTTATTATAAATGAATTTACTTTTCAAGCAAAGAATCATTGAAGAAAAGAGCAAGGTCTACTTTTTCCCCTAGTTGATGTAATGATTCTTCAAATTGAATTGAATCAGTCTCAAATAAAAATAAACAGATAGAAGAGATTCTCTTTACACTAGAAGTAAAGACATTGTATCATTGAATCAGTGTTGTCAGGGATAAAAGTGAAGAAAGGACTGATAATAAAGTTTATGTAAGGATTGCCTGTCAAATAAAGTATTTTGAAACCCACATTTTGGAAATTATAGAAAATAAACAAAAAAATAATAAATAAAGAGAAATAAATAACAAAAAAAAGTTTTTGCATAGAGAATATCTCATAAGAATAAGACTCTTTAGCGTTTATGTGTTCCTCTATATGAGAGTTTAGATTTTTTAGTTATCTTATAATACAAAATTTTTGTACCCTAAAATTTAATACAAGATCAGAATCGCCCAATCGGCGAGATAAGTGAGAAGATGGTCAAGTAATTTATAGTAGAAATTGAAGCTTATAGGATTGTTAATTGAATGTAGAGAAAAGTTATTGACACTTATCTATTATAGTAGAGGTGAGAATTTATGTTTTATTATATGTAAGAAAATAAGAAATTGAGATTTTCATCGGTAAATGTTCCATCCTTAGGAGTAAATCAACATCTGAATAATCTATGATTTTATTAGCGTTCTAGGTTAGCCTAGAGAATAGGGAAACATTTGTATTTCATAGCTAGCTCAGGTTTTATCTGAATCAATATGGAATTTCAATGGAATTTCGTCTCTCCTCTCGTGAAACCCCTTTTCTTATAGAATAATTGCGAAAGATAGTGATAAGTTAATTATTAATTAATTAATTAATTTCAATATCTATATATATACAGGTATAATGACTACGTTACTCGTTTCCACATCAACTTTGAGGTAGAGTGAGAGAAGCGTTTTTCAAAACGTGGTATCCCCAGTAAGTCTTAGCCACAACCTTTTTCCTTGAGAATACCAAAAAAGATGTTATTCAGATAGCTTTTTATTGAATATTCTTTTCAAAGTCTTTCAGAGTACCTGGATGGCCCAGGTTGATTAATGTCCTCTTGACAATTTGCAGGATTTTCTTCTGAATTACTCTCTTCATTCTCAGCTGCTTCTTTTTCTTCTTCTTTCTCTTCCTCTTCTTTTTCCTCTTCTTCTTCCAGTAATGCTGATAATTTTTCAATTATTCTGAAGTTTCAAGCTCACCTTTATTTTCGTCCTTCCCTACTATTCCTTGATGTATGCTTAAATTTCCGAGACGTTTTCGCAGGAGTTTTCATTGCAGAATAAGCAGATTATAGAGCACTTTAGACCTTCTCTCCCGCAGCCACATTTTGAGTTTACTTCTCTAGCATCCACATTCCTTGAATTTTTTTATCCTCATTTCATGCCTGGACTTGACGATAGGTCCATAACGAGTGTTCTCGTGTAGCTTTTCTTGTAGGTGGCAATATTCATTAATTAAATTTACTTTTTTTGAATGATCGTCTGAAATATAGATAGCGAGGAGACTCAGCGAGCCCTAGCATTTTCTATGGAAGCGCCGTAGAGTGCAAGTGGGGAATTTCCTTCTGAGATAGTAAAAAGTTGGGTATCTGCATTCGGGTTTTCAAATATCTGTAAATACGGCTTCAACTATACATTCCAATTAGGCGTATTTCGAGGATTATTTATAAAACCTCACTTTTCTTTTAATTGTAAATTGCAGAGATGGCGTCACTGCCACTTAATGCTTTTAAGAAGAGTATGTTTTCATCATTAGTGCAGAGGTAGATCTTCTATTTCTCTTGACAGCGTTGTCAAAGTAGCGTTCGAATGTTTCCTTCAAAGAAAAGAAGCAAAGGTAAAACTATTTAAAAAATATACTCTGCTTAAAGTTTCTAGTTTGGCGAAGATGTAGCAGATAACATACTCTTCTGACACGCATGCAGGGGCACTGACACCGTCTCTGCAATTTACAATAGAGGAAAAGTAAAGTTTTCAAATACTCTCATAAAGAACAAACATTTAAAGAAGGATCTGCAGGTATTTGAAGACTCGAATGCAGATCCTGGACTTGTTTCTATCTCAGGTGAAAATTTCTTATTTGCACACTACGGGGCTCCCATAGAAAATGATACACTGAAGTCTCTTCGCTAACTACTTTTGGCACTTTTGGCAATCTCATAGTGAATTTAAGTGAATATTAAAAATCTTCTGCACTCAGTATTAGTGAATCATTGCAAATTTATAACAAAAATATTTTCTCTAAGCTTATCTCTGAGCAGACCGAAGTCAACTTCGGAATCTGGTCTACGAGATAGATTTTGAAAATAAACAACTGAATCAAAGTTTCACTAGATATTCTACTAGGCCAGAGTCTTCTCTGTAATACGGTTGCGAGAATAAGAGACTGGGATTTCTGTTGGATTCAAGAAGACTTATGGTCTGATAGACGAAATATTTTATTATTGAGTGACAGAAAAAATTCAGAAATAAGATAATACAGCGGCGCTGAATATAACAAACCAATTTGCGACCACAATAGGTGATTAGGATTACGTGGTATTAACAGGTATTTGGGACGATATTGTGTTTCATTCGTACGAGATTGCAGACTTGTGGACTATGGTCCTGCAATAAATTCCGCAGCTGTGCTGCGCCCGCCTTAGACCCAGTCTAGGTAATCATTTTGATACCATAAAGTCAAAGAGTTTCTTTCTTGGCAAACCACAATATTTACCTGAATCATCAACAGGTAATTGAGGATCACACTAGCGTACAGGTGTTCCTAAAGCCTTCGAATAAACAAGATTTTGATTCATACTAGACCTTTTGAGTCTGAGAGAACCAAGAGTTCTATTTTGAATCCATATTGGAATCTCAGATATAATATAGCTGCTTTGTATAGAGAATTTTAATGTACTAAGAAATAGGAAATTGAATATTTTTATCTTATCGTGTAGATTACACCTGTATTTAGGATATAAACGAAGAGCGTGTTCAAACGATAGGCTATTTTAGGTTGGCGAATCTCATCGAGAGAATTTGTATTTACTAAATTAATCGTTAAAGCGAATCATTAAGAATAGATTAGATGCATTGTCGTTAGATTAAAAAAAAAAGATCATATTTCACATAGAATTATTTAGAGAATAGGGATCTTGTGGATTCTGACTGTAATCGTTAGCTAGAATAGGCTGATTTTTTAATAAAATCAATCTTTTTGCGAAATTAAGCCTAATTCCTTTCTCTTGCGAGAGCCCTTTCTCCCACATTTTTCTACAATAGTTGGATGACCGTAAGCATCCAGATCAGTTAACCAGAATTTGTGAATAATAATTGAATTTAATACTTATATAACAATAAATCACAAAACTTTAAGGTTACAATTGGCGCAGACAACGTGAGGCACGCGAGGTCTAAAAGAGAGGAAAGAATTAGGCAAAATTTTAAAAAGTCAGAATACTCACGTAGAAGAGAATGTAAAACAGGCTATCGACGCGTTTTTTAGTGGTGACAAAAACTTTGAAAAATTCATTTACCACCAACAAGTAGCCAGCAAGATGTATCTTAAGGTATGAAAGGATTTGAGGACTATCTGAAAGAGCAGGAAAAATTGGGAAAGCAAAAAGCGAATTTGGAAACGAGCGTCATGCCTCAATGGCAAAGAAAAGAGTGCATAAAGACTCAAAACGGACACTCTACGTAAAAAAATATCTAAAAAGGTATTAAAGTGCGTGAAAGACACTGAAAATTTTTCTTAATCTCGAAAGTGCGTGAAAGACGCTCATTAAATTTTTCTCAATCGGAGAGTGCGTGGAAGACACTAGAGAAATTACTCCGTATAAAAAAGTACGCGTAGAACACTAAAAGGATACACTCAAGTGAAAGCGAGAAGCGTAATATTCAAAAACAATTTAAAGCCACAAAATGAGCAAAAGCGTGAGATCATCGAGAGCTTCTCGAAGGAACATTCACGAGATGGAGAATTCCAAAGATCCAAACGCGAAAATCGTGAACCTCGATTTGGATAGTCAGAAAATAGAGCAGCTTGAGACAACTAGTAAATCCATGAATTCAGGAGGACTCATGGAAGAGAACCGGAAAATCTTCGAATTGGAAAAAACTGCGAGAAGACTAATGGAAGAAGGAAGTATATACTGGAAGAAACAGGAAATGGAAATGGAAAAGCAATTGCAACAGAAACTCAAGGCCATAGAGACAAACGTCAGCAAGTTTCTTGAAATGACTACAAATATCACTCAAATTCTCGAAGAACGACGGAGCCGAATGTAGGCCCAGTTAAATCAGTTTGAAACGGCCCATTCAAGAATGAACGAAATAATTTTAGAAAGGGTCGAGAGACGGGACGAATCACCGCCCGCAGTGCAACTACTCAGCATCAAGTACGTCCTGCCTGAGTTTGATGGGGAAGGCAGCCACATTGAATATTTACGCCAAGTCGAACAGTACTGGACAGCAGTACGACCACATGCCTGCGATGCAGGATATTTAATCGAAAGGTCATTGTCCAGGCCACCTGAATATTGGTGACAGGTTACTAAGAGCGATATACGTGACTTTAATACTTTCATAACAAAGTTCCGGCAACGCTACTGAAATGAGCAGACGCAGCACAAGGTGAAAAAGAAGTTGGAATTTGGTAGGTACGTGCCCGAAAAGGATAGATCACGGGCAGAATATGCTATTAAGATATTCGCTCATGTTAATGGAATTACTTACCACGTGAACAGCGTGAAATCATTAAAAAGCTCGCTAGACATTTCACCGATGAAATGAAAAATCCCATCATCGAAAGGAGCATCCGAAATTGTGAGCAGGTCATTGAGCTTCTTGAAGAGTTTGACAAAATAGGAGCCACAAACACCGGCTATCAAGAAGGAGAGAGATGGAGGAACAAAGGAAATACTTGACAGGAGAATTTCAGTAACCCTCAAGACTCATGGCGAGGCCAAACTCAAGGAAAAAATGCCCCTAGAAATGCGAATAACGCAAGTAACAACTGGTCGCCACACCAGCGAAACTATAATCAGAACAAAGGCAGCAACTACCAAAGGCCAAGGCTGGGTCAAAGCTCGGGGGGGGGGGAGCAGAATGGAAGCTCCTGGAGACAGACACCAACACAGCCACCATTCAAAGTTCAAAATATGGAAGTGGAGAAACATTCTGAACCTGAGACCCTGGATAACATAATTGAGAAACCACACATGGACGCAGGAAACGCGATAAAGCCACGTCAATAAATACAACAAAAAAAACTTACTGACGTGACACCAGAATCCACTTACGTCACACACATGCTGATGAGCATGCGCGATGATTTATTAGAGGAATCCCCAAGAAATGAAATTAAGCCAAGATCAAAATGCTACACCGCAAACATACAGGTGGGTGGCATATCAACAAAGGCCCTCATAAATACAGGTGCTGACATTACCTGTATCTCCGGAAAGTTCATGAACAGCAAAAGGGAGCGATTTAAACGCTATCCCACTTTACCGCTGGCAGATGTCGCTGTAGCAGGTCCCCTGAGGGAAGGGCAAAGCGACCCTTTTGCATAAACCAATTTATGTGGATGTGCAACTTCCCAACCAGATGATCTAAATAGCGTTTCTTGTGGTCTCGAAGCTCTCACTCACATGTACTCGTATTATAGGGATGGATACGTTAGATGATTATAGGGCAAAAATTGACCTAGATCTAAAGACCCTAATCTTCCCCTACTTAAGCGGAGAGCCTACCGTACGTATAATACAGATGAGGAACCTGGAAAAAAACTGGAGGTGACAAAATGAACCTTGTCGAATTTGTACCCGAAGAAACAAATAAAATTCAGCACTCTCAGGAAGCAGAGAGACCCCTCGAATCAGAAATACCCCCTCTTGATATAACACGGCAGGAGGTAAAATAGAAAATTTTGGCGACTCTCGATCCAAATAACAACATAAGAGAACGGCTGGCTGAAAGTTTATGGAAGCTCCGACAAGTGTTTCGCGGAGCTCCTGGTTTGTTAACCTCTCATCAATATGTGTTAAAAGTAAAAGAAGGATAACCATTTGTGGGTAGAAGCTACACCATACTCATGGCACACAGAGTCAAAGTGGAGGTTGAAATTAGACGCATATTAGTTATGAACATCATTCAAAGATCCAAAAGGCCCTATATTGATCCAGCAGTCCCAGTCATGGAAAAGGACGGTACAGTGCGCATCTGTCTCGACGCACGTAAGCTCAACGAAATTTTAATCGAGGACTGGGAACGCCCAGAACCAGCCAACGTCTTATTTCAAAGGTGCAAACGAGTTAACGTCATGTCAAGCCTTGACATGACGAGAAGTTTTTGGCAAGTTCCTTTGCACCCTAGTTCGAGAAAGTACACCGTATTTCAAAACCGATGAAGAAGCTACGAGTTCAAAGTAGTTGCATTCGGTTTGAAAACAACCACTGCCGCTTTAGTAAGGGGACTTGATTGTGCAATACAAGGTCTGGGAGACCACATAATCACTTTTGTTGACGACACGCTCATTACATCAAAAACATCGGAACAACATCTCGAGCATCTGGACGAAATGCTGGAATGATAAGCGGCTAACAATCTTACGTCAAACCTGACAAATTCACACTTTTTTCGGAAGGAAACGAAGTTTTTGGGTTTCATTTTACCTACTGATGGATTTCGACCAGGCCAGGAAAAAGTCAACCATATACAGGAATTCCCAGCATCGAAAAATATAAAACAACTTCGAGGATTTCTAGGACTGATACATTTTTATTCACGATTCAGCGATCAACATGCACCTGGAACGGTGCTTCTCTCACGACTTATAAAGAAAGGATGACCATGGGAATGAGATGAAAGTGCCCAAAAAAGTTTTGAGAGGGTGGAGAGGCTCTTTAGTGAATCTATTTTACTTTACTTCCCTGACCCGGGGAAAGTATACTATTTAGGAACGGATGCTGGTAATTACGTGCTGAGGGCAGTATTATATCAACTTAGTAATGAAAAGAAGAAGGAAATCATCACGCTTGCTAGCTATACAGGTACACTCAAGGGCCCTGAGTTGACTTACTTCACGTCGGGAAAAGCATTGCTGGCGATTGTGTGGGTGCTACAAAAGTTTCGCACGTACTTACATGGTGCGAAAATAATAAATTGAACAGATCATCTAGCACTCACATTTTTTAAGACATGAAAGTTCGTCAACGCCAGACTCACCCGATGGTGACTTACAATTCAGGACTACCAAATTGAAATCGAACACCTACTAGGAAAAGAAAAGATTATGACTGACGTTCTCAGTAGATTGCACAACGATGAGACGTACAAAAAAAATTGTGAAGGGGCTCGCGTCACCATTCATGCGTTGAGCTACAAGAGGAGCCAGGAAATCGAAGAACAAATCCGTGAACTACCGCGTTTGCAACAAGAGAATGAAAAATTACGAGATCTCGAAAAAATCGTGATTAAGGATGTACAGAATACGAGTTACAAATTCCTGGGGGGGGGCACTCTGTACCAGACCCGACGGTACACATTATCGCATATGCGTACCACAAGATTTAATGCGAAGACTCATATGAATATGTCATTTCACCTATGGGCACCCAGGGGCAGAGAAAACCTACAGGAAATGGTTGTAGCGAATAGTTGAATTTTCCACTAAATAGTCTAATTTTCAACAAACAAGATTAAGTCTATACCCAAAAGGACCATTTTTTTAACAAAGTACATGAATTTTCGACATATAGAAAATACATTTCTAACAAAAAATGGAATAGTTACATTTTTAGATGAAAACTTTGATAAAAAATAGCTCTGGAAAAAACGAATTTTCAATTAAATTTTTAACTAAAAAGATGAATTTTTGACAAGAAGATTGATGTTGTAATAAGAAATACGAATTCTCAACTCACCCAATATACAGGATAATGTTATAACCAAACATCAAATAGATAAATTTCCAGATAGAAAAGAATAATTTTCAACAAAAAAAAATTAATTTTCAACCAAAAAGATGAATTTTCGACCAAGAAGATTGATGCTCTAGCAAAAAATGAGAATTTCGAACGAAATACATAAATATTCAAGAAAAATCTTATTTTTAAGTTAGAGAGACGAATTATTTACAAAAAAGTTGAATTTTTAACAAAAAAAGACGATTTTTGAACCAAAAAGTTTAATTTTTGACCAAACTGTTGAATTTTCAAGTCAAAAAGATGAATTTTCTACAAAACAGTAGAGTTTTTGAACATAAAAGTTCATTCAGAAGCAAAAAGTTGAATTTTTAACTATAATTATGAATCCTCAATTAAAAAATTAATTTTTTACAAAGTAGTTCAACTTTATGTCAAATAAACGAAATTTCAACTAGAAAAGGTGGACTTTCAACGAATGATGTAACAGTTGATGTTTGAACAAAACAATTGATTTTTTAACCAAGAAGGATAAATTTTCATCTGAGAAGATTAAAAATGTCTGCCAAGAAAGACGATTTTCCAACAAAATGCATGGATTTTCATTCAGAAATTTGAACTTTCAACTAAACAAAGAATAAAATATGGTAGTTTTTCGGTTTATAAAATTTATTTGCAACTGAACATGGAACTAATTTTCATCAAAATAGTTTAATTTCCAAGCAAAGAGATGAACCTTCAATGAAAAAAATTAATTTTTAATAAAATAATTGAATTTTTGGTGAAAAAATGACTTTCTAACAATATATTGGCATTTTCAACAAAATAATTAAATTTTCAACCAAACGAGATGAATTCCGAACTAAAAATATAATGGTGGCCTTTCCAATAAAAAAAATGAACTCTTACCCAAAGATATAATTGGATTTTCTTATTGGGTTTAAGTACAAAATTTTATCTATGTTCGTGACGTTATTTCCACTTACAACTCCCTCCCCTCCGTGGTTACCAACCATAGTTTTTAGCCTCCACACTCCCTAAACTTGTAACGTACTATAGATCATGGAAAGTACAGCCAGGCCACTTTTTCTTCTAGGACTACACCATTGTATATAGTTATTAATATTTTGGTTTCTCTATGATGTTTATTTTCGTGAAAATTTACACGCATTTAATTTTATTTACAGTTTCCGAAAATCCATCTTCTAAAATAAATTATGATACTAAAACAGACGACGGTAAACGATGTTTATAAAATTAAAATATATGTTTTAAAAATATTATTATTTCCCACAAAAAATATTTTTTTACAGAAAATATAGTGAATGAAAGCAACGTATCTCCAGATGATGATCTTCATATCCGTGAAGTAGAGACACTGATAAATTCTCTGAAGAGATATGAGTCTTCAAAAGTAAAGACTCTTCCTTCACGATTAAAAGACAATGTAAAAGGTAATTGAAATTTTTTCCAACAAATATCGTTTGAAATTAAATTCTTTGTTAAAATTTACGGTGCAAGCTTTTTTTTTATACTGTAGGTCACTCCAGCAGATCTAGCGTTAGTAAAACATCAATGATTAATGAAAAAGTGTCGCAAAGTTCAAAATCAAAAACTAAGCAGACAGAAAGAGGATCAAAACCAAGCAACAATCAGGATAAGAGCGTTCCCACGACCTTAGGTCTGAGCCGAAATGATCATTCCGAAACACAGGAACAAACAAGTATGTAAACAAAAATCAGCAGCACTTAAAAATTTTATTTTATTTTTCAATTTTGATCACAATTTTCAATTATAGTAAAAATCAAATGTGTACTTTTTCTTACTCTTATACAATTATTCTTATGTTTCCTTTTGTGTCAGGACTTAATACAATTCTAAAGGAAATTAAATTGTTACGAACGGAAGTACGAGAAATTGCTGAAAATCTAAAGGCGATAAAAACCATGATTGAAATTGTGAAGAGTTGCAGCTACATTGGAAAAAGAGTTTTGAAGAAGAATTCAACATCAAATTTCCGTTAAATAATCTTGATGACTTCAAAGATCTTAATGAAGAGCTACAAACAAATCAGGAATGCTGTAATCGTTTTGTAAGTTTTTTTTATTATATAATAATTTCTTTTACTTTTCTACATTTATGATTTTTACATTTAATTGCACATTCAATTCTAATTTTAATTTGATAGAAGAGTAGTCTGGATTTGTCAATGAGCAAAGACAATGGAATGCGAAAATCTTTGAATGCCATTGCAAAGAAAATATTTTCAAGAGATATAATACTGATGTTCACTGCGATGAAAAGAGTCGAAGAGAAATAGCTTTTCAAAAATCTTTTCTTCTGCACATTCTTGTTAGCTATAAATTTAATCTTTTATATGAGTGAGACTTAAGTGAAAATTATATTATATTTATATACAGACTAATCTATTATAATAACATATTTGCAGATATTGCTTGTGCAAAGTACAATGTCACTGCGGAAGGAGTATTGTTGCACATCAGTTAGATAATTGGAAATGCCAAGGACTGGGGCGAACATCGTGAAGGACGAGGTCAAAAGGTCTAGAAATTTTTTAAAAGATTTAAAAATATTTTGTATTTGTGTACCTGAATAAAAAATATGGTTTCCTTTATTCATTTTATATGTTATAAAATCATTATTAAAAACAAAATTATAAGAAATTATAAATTTCAATAATGGCTTTTAACGGGAAATTGGTCGGGGCCAGGTCGGGTACTGATCGGTCGGCCAGATCGGACGCCAGATCTGGTTCCGATCGGGCCGTGTGTTTCATCAGCGATTGGGCCCAGGTCCGTTTTCGAGATGTGGGCCAGATTTGGCCTGGTCTGGGCCCAGTCTGGGCCATAGCAAAATTTCTACACGGGCAGTTGGTTTTAGTTGGTTGCTTCTGAAAAAAATAGAAAGTAACAAAATAATGATAAAATAATGGCCGAGGCTAAACGAACGGACGCAGGGTACTGAAAAAGTCGAACCAAAAAAGGGATAGAGAATCTGTCCGTCCGCATCTAGACACGGCGTAAATTAACACAAAACATATTTGTTACACGACCGATGGATTGCATCGAAACACTAACCGCATGACCTCTTAGAAATTAGCCTTGACTACGAAACGTAATAACGTCGTCTAGAATATAGATGAAAATATTTTTTGTAAAACCGTTAAAAAGCTGATTAAAATCTGCGTTAAATGAGCCCTATTTGAAGTCAGTTAGCCTTGTGGATATTGAATTATCACGTGAAGAAGACAAAAATAAAACTTCGATCTTCAAGAAATTTTGTACTTCAAATTCAACTCTTGGCAGCAGCTAGGAAAATGAATTTATGAATTTGATACCTTGCAAAAGTATCTTTAGGATCCAACGTTTCATTTGAGCCATTAAACAAAAATTAAAAAATTCATTTTCCTAGCTCCTGCCAAGATTTTAAGTTCAAGTACAAAATTCCTTCAGGATCGAAATTTCATTTTTGTCTTTTTCACGTGATAATTCAATACTCACAAAATCAACTTACTTCAACAAAGGCTCATTTAACACAGAATTTAATGAAGCTTTCAACAATTAATCAAAAATATTTCTATCTAAACTCTGGGCTGCGCTATCACCCTTTGAAGTCACGGTTAATTTTCAATATTTCATCCGTTTAGTGGGCCGATACTATCTGTCGGTAGTGGATAAAATGAAAGTGTTGGCAAGACACGCATTCTGGATTCAGAAGATGTTACACATCAATTGTAGAAAAGAAGCAAGGAATCATTTTACTATGACTTTTGTAAGGAAGTCTTTGTTCGAATATGATAAACTGATTTTCCAAGTAATGAGAAATGTTTTTGAATTTTGGAAAAATAGAAAACTTTCTTTGTCATGTTTTTGATCTGATTAATAGAATATTATTACACTTATTTTTTTCTAATTCACCAGAAAACAGCTGCTATTAAATCGTCTTGAAGCAGTGTATAACTGACAGATACGCATTTTCTTGCATTCAAAAGTGTTGGAAAAGATTTTTCTACTTCGAACCAAAGACTCTCAAACTATACGTACAAAGCAAAAGTTTTAGGATCAACGTTTTCCCTTGAGGCAAGTATTGTTAAGGATGGTAATAAATGCACTTTGAAAAAACAGACATGTATTAAAAATATAAATTAGTTAACGAGATTTGTTTTTTCTGTTAAGTATAGGGTGTATGCAGCAATTGCCGTCGAGCAAATTGCAGTTGATTACTTTTCACTTAATTCTTTAATGTATTTTTTTCATAATTAGTTTTGAAGTTGGATAACATTTTTAAATTATCATTTTCAAAAATTTATTTCTTGAAATTTCTGCTAAATTTTAATTTACATCTACCTGTGTCGGATTCAAATTCGGCACTCCTTTCACATTTGAACAAGGTACTCCACTAGAATTAGGAACTGCAGCCAAAGTTCCAGCGCAAAATAAAAGGAACAGTCCTACTTGAATCATTTTTCCACCTAAAAAGGATGAGAAATGAATGAGTAACAAATATATGATAAATTCATTATTGAATGTAAGTTAAAAGTTATAGACGTTTGCTTACAACAGGGAATTTTTATTCAATTTTTCGTATTTGCAACTTATTCTCACACTTTTAACTTCAATCAGAAATTATGCTTTTATGCGCTCCTTTACAATTTTTGAATTTTCTCCTCAAAGCACTTCTGTTTTTTTTTTTGAACAAAAACTGAAGGATATATAGTGCAAAAATAAGAAAACTATGCTGGAAAGTGTTCAATGACGCCTTATGAAACATTGTTTGTGGGCATACATTTTTAGGGCTATATAGTTTTATTGTTTACTGAATTTAGAGGCTCTGATATTTTGAAAAATAGGTTCATCAAGTTTTTATTTTTTTCACTTTTAACTTTTCTATCACGCCGAAGAAGATTAAGAAATATTTTGTATGCGCATACATTTTGTAGAGGTACATAGTTTTATTGTTCACTGAATTTGCACAAAATAATAAAAAGAGTTCCCAAAAGCTTTCAATAATGCAAATGTCTAATGTTTTTCGCAGTTTTATCCTTATAAATGACATTCGCAAATATTTTTATGACCGCGTTTTCAACAAAAAGTTCTAACTCGTTTTCGTTTTTGCCTACTCGATTGGTAGAAATAGGCTCTACGCTATAACGCTTTCGCCCTCATTCCTGGTTGTTGACGATAGGTGAAGAGTGAGTTGAGCGGAGTCGGCTCGCGGAGCATAGAGGCGATTCAAAATTTGTAATAAATCTTTGAGGCTCAAATCCACCTTATCTTGAGTAAAACGTCCCGCGACGCCAGTTATTTTGGTTCGAACCAGCATTGCAAAATAATTCATTCCATTTGGCTCAATGACGGTCGCGGCTGCTCGACATTGATTCGCGAACATAATTACTGACATATTAATACCTACCATTGAATTTAGGGATAATGTTGCGAGCAAGTCTTAATCCGTCTTTTCTGCGGAAATATGAATTATTTTGTGTGCCAGTATTTCTCGCGTATGAATATTGTGACAAATTTCCAAAATTGAAACTATCTAATATACTTCCGGTGTTTGAAGGTTGCACAATTTGAGGATTTCCGAGACACATTCTTTTGCCCGTTTCCCTGATCGAGGAGTGTTTCATTATCTGGGTTTCGCTTAGTTGACACTGATCGCAACAATTTTTGGTCGCGCTCGATCAGACAAAAACTTACAGACTAAAGTTACTATTCGGATGTGCAGTTATGTGCGTGAATCGCTATTCGAAAAAACAGGTTTATAAGTAGTTGCAGACTTGAAGAGTAAGGAGAAATTCTTAGCTGATGAACGATGAACGGCCCGGCGATCCTAGTCGTTCTTGTGGTCCTCGTGGTTTTCAGCTACGTATCGATGTTAGTTGGGCCCCCGCTCAACTAGTCAACGGATTAATTCATAAATGGGTCCTTAGTCTCTTAAATTTGGTTGATGATCGTTCAGCTTCCATACAAATTTTGTGATAGTTATTAGGTGAGATTCTTGATTCCCTGCCACGGGATCACTTTCACTTTCACTGGTAGATCTTCTCTGTCATTTCTGACGTAAGGTTCAGGGGAAACCCGTGGCTCAAAAACCCCTGAACAGACCCAAACTTATCAATTGTTAGTTAGACTTACATAAGGACTAACCAAACTAATTTTCCTGTCAGTAATTAATTATATTCCTTTTTTTTCAGACAATATATTTGCAGAAGGAAGTGTTCTTTCGATAATGGAAATCCAAGGGATCCATAGTTTCTGGGTGCGTGCCTGGTCTCGGTTTCCGTGAGTACGGACAGGTGCGGGCGAGCGGCGATGGGTCGGTCTCTTCTCGAGACAAATCCCACCGCTGCCACCAAAATTTGTAACGTCCCAGCTGGGTGGTCTATAATAATTTGATAATTCTCGGTTGAGAATGCAAGTCGGTACGGAGGAAAACTTAGATGCCTCAAGCTCGGCAGATTCCATTTCGTGTAGATTCCTCTCCCAACGATTCCAATTGTGGTTCGCTGCTGAGTTTAAAAATAGAGGTGTTTTCCGTGAAATAATGTTGTAGGAAAAGGTCAGTGTAATAAATTCACTGAGGATTTTCTCAAATGAGGACATTTGTTTTATTTCTACTTGTGAACACTAGTTTCGATGAGCTTATTTCATTGAGTCACAGCTCACTAATAATTCAATCGAGCCACGCACTCACAATGTTCTTAAGCGACCAACCGTTTTTCTATTTAACAATAAAATATTTATCTTGCTCATGACTTAGATTCGAACACAACAATACGTATACAATTTATCTTAACGCATCACGATGATATTCAGTTGTTGAATCGAAAAATGAGAATTAAAACTGAAAGCGCTTAGTGAAAAAGTGTGCCGAGATCCGAAAATCGATGTATTTGAGAGTTAGATCTTGTCAAGTGGGTTTTGAAGATCAAATTTCAGAGGTCAACTTCGCAGGTCGGTTTTTTGTCACGGTGTTCGGCTCTGAGATGCCGATTAGTCCGAACGGAAATTGCGGCGTTGCTCGAACCATAAATCATGAAACATGAGGACCGGAGTCTGGTATTTGGCACCTCGTCTTCATGGTATTGAGTACATGTGTTTTTGCAGACAATAGCATTTTTTTGGTTAAGGTCTTGGGGTCCTAGCGTTGTGTGGTCGTAAAGGATTGCAAAAAGAAAGGAAGACAGTTTATGATATTTCTTTGGTCTCAGGAAAATGCCTTTCGAGCTCACCCTCACATCTAGGACTTCGTTTCTTGGGAATTTGAGTACTTAAATTTGATCTCCAATTTAACAGCTCTTGTAACATGTGTCTGAAAAAACGTCTGAGACAATGCACTTGCTGCAAGGACTCAAATTGTTATACAAGAAATTTCTAGAAAGTCAGAAGTAGCATTGAAATCCAAAGATTTATGCGCTCGGAGTATCTCTTTATGCTTTCTTACCTAATTTGGGTTTATTTATTAGTTTATTCCCAGTATTTTCGCATTCCTAAGTTCGTTTTTCTTTTTTGTAATTTTCCTTCATGAAAGTTTCGAGTTTCGTTTCCTTTTCTAAGGAATCAGTGTCCTTTCAAATGATCGAGTTTTCAGATCTATTGATAGTTGCGATTCTCGCAATTCAATTTGAATCCGGCGCGTGTCGTATTTTGAATCGCATTGATAACACGAGTTCCTACATGTCTTGCGCATTTGTGATTGGGACCGCTAGGTGGCAAATAAGTTAATCAAGTAGGCATAGCCCTACGTCACAATGTCATGGTTGCACTAAAACGGCTGTGACGTCATTTAGATATGCTGCTGTGCATCAATCAGACCAGTTTAGCCGCCATGTTACTTTTTTAAATTTCAACCATTCAGGTCGAAATTCAAAACTATTAGGTCATTATAACGAGGTCATTGAATTATTTAAAGATTCAAAAAATCATTACCATATACCCACTAAATTGTATTAAATTGTAAGTCTACATTAATAATTATTCAAGAAATTAGATTTTTGCATTTTTTTTTCTGAATACCAACAATTTTGTATTAATTCAAAAAATTATATATACCGAAGATTTTCGAGTAATGTTGAATAGTATCAACATGTGTCTCTATCAGCCACTTTACTTCGAGTAAACAGTTTTTTATAAATCACCCCAGGGGCGAATCCAGAGAAAGGTTTTTTTTGGGAAGTGGGAGTCATCTAAGGGTCACACTCTTCACTCACAGCAATAGGATATCCCATTTGATCCTGCTTATGTCCTAGGTTATACCAGGGTATCCTGTCGGAATATGCAGCACAGGCGGAAATTTGGATATCCCCAGGATATCCGGGAAGTCTATGGGACGTTTCTGGGACATTCAAATGTCACACATGAGATATATAAAAAATTGCAATATTCCACGTGGGACATTTTAATATCCCAGGAACATCTTGTAGACATCTCGAATATCCTAGAGATATCCAAACTTCCGCCTTGCCATATATTCTGATGGGTTATCTATGGGATATCCCTAGGATAACTTGGGACATAAATGGGATCAAATGCAATATCTCGGGATATCTTATTGCTGTGAAAGGCCCTCCAGTTGAGAAAATGTGAACCATCATTCGAATATGGACCTTGGGGGCGAGCAAATGGACATCGTTTTGAGATATACACAACCGATTCGCCATTTTCTTAGAAAGTGGAACAAACCGTCCATCCTCCATGAATAGTCCATAACGTCCAGGTTCAATCAAAACTATTTCAGGTGTATCTCGTTCGCCATGTGGCGGTGATGGGTGCTTAGCATGTTGCTCGTTATGACGTGACGGTTGTGAACTCGATTCTATAAGAACAAATAGATATAAGGATTTTTTATTAATTAATTTTTTTCAAGAAACCCAAAGATACTGGCCCAAAATAAATCATGTATCTTAACTTTAAGTGCAGTCAGTTAATATCAGCACGTTAGTTTAGAAACGCGAAGGTTTTTTCTGGATGCTAGGAAGGCTCCAGTCTGGTGTTCTAGGTTTGAAGATACGCCACGATGGATAAAGTATTTTCTCAAACATTATTTTTGCGTGACCTTCAAATCTAGGCAGGAAAAACGCCTACAAGAAATTTTTGACACAAAGTATTTGCGAAAAATTGTTGGTTCGTTGCGTGTCAAATGTTTCAGTTTTACAGATTGGTAATATAATGGGACAAACATTTTAGATACAAAGCCGGAAGGAGGTAGATGTTAGGTGACGTTTTTTGAACATGTGTCGGCATGCACGTAAGAATTAAAGTAAAATTCGTGAAGCATGCCCATCCACAACCTCCATTCATCTCTATCTCTCACTTTTTTTCTACCACTTACTCAACTTTTCACTTATTTTCACAATTTCCAATTTTTTTTATACGACGTGTATCTTTGCAAATATTAATAACAAAATCTCTAAATAATCAAGTCAATCATTTATTCTAATATTCACATAAATTCATGAAAATCAACTATAAGTGAAATTTTAATTCTGCAAACCTTATGTACATTCAGTCATTTTTCATGGATTCACTTTTTATCTCGATTATTACTATTTCGAAACTGTTGCTGCGCAAACAGATTTATGATTTTTGAGACATCTGTTTCGAAACGTGCTTTCGTCGAATCTTTTAGGATAATGTTTACAACACTCGAACTCCAGAC
>JAUMHM010000016.1:43253366-43287481 GCA_032362435.1 Melikaiella ostensackeni | reverse complement strand
AGATTCATTCTTTCGAAAGTTATCGTGCTCACAGACAGACATACAGACAGACAGGCACATTCGTAAAAACTTGTTTTTCGGGTTCAGGAGGTCTCAAAACGTGGACATTTGATAAAAAAAGGGGGGGGGGGTCAAATTTTACACAAATTTAATATCTTCTCTGATGAGAATGTAAAAGATTAGTCAAAGTAGGCGGCAGGTGCCTACAGAAAAAGGTTTCATAGCCTAGAAGTCGTTTATAAAGTCGTTCAAATCTTCCCCTCCATCCTCACTCCCCTTCGTCTAATCTCCTCTTCCATCCTATCCTATCCTACCCTATCCTATCTTATCCTATCCCTAACTTCCCCAACTCTCACTTACCTTCACTTCCCATTCCCTCATTCTCCCACACCCTCCCAATGTCTCATCCCCTCCCATTCCTTACCCCTCACCTACATTTCCCTCATTCCCCTTCCTTTTATTTCCCCTCGTTTGGCTTCCCTCATTTCTCCTTACTTCACTTTTCCTCATGCCCCTCGTTCCCCTCACTTCCACTCATTTTCCCACTCATCCCCTCCCTCTCATTTTTCCTTCATTTACTTCCCCTCTCTCCCTAATTTCCCTTCACATCCCCTCTCCCCCTGATTCCCATCCACTTTCCCACCCCTTCGCTGAATCCCCTTCACATACCCTTATTTCCCCTTCCCTCTCTTATCCACACTTCCCATCCACTCATTCCCCCACACACTCCTTGTTTTCCATCCCTTTCCCTAAGCCCTCACTACTATTTCCCTCATTCCCTCACCTCCTGGCTTTCCCTGATTTACCTCACTTCACTTCCTCCAATTCACCCCTGATTTACAAAATGAAACAAAAAATTGACTTCTGAAGTGTACCAGTTTTCAACAAATACTTGGATTGATTCAAAAATATCTAGAAAACATGAAGCGTTTATCCTAAAAAGACGTCCAATAACAACGCAAATGTTTAAAAATTTATTGAATTTGTTATAAACAAATAAGTGAATAAAAATGGTTTTGTGGGGATTGGCAGCGATTCGTCACTTGACTCGCACTAAATTTGAATAATTTATAGACAAAAAGAGTTTTTTAGTTGAATTAATGAATGTTCACAAATAATTTCTTATTTCATAAACAAGTTTTATAAGTAATTATCAATATCAGGTATTTATGATGGAATAAATAAAGTTTTTTCTACGAAATCGATTATATATTACTTGAAAATGAAACCTGAATATCATATTCGTTCATCAAATAAAATAGGATAATTTTTCAAGCAATCTTAATTAACAAATGCACTGTTTGGCTATTTTTGGACGTACAAACTTGGTTCTTGCGACGCAATCAACTGTAATTAATCAACTTCTAAATTTTTAAGGACATGTCGATGACAGTTAATAATTTTTATTGTAAACAACAATTGTTTAAACAAATTCTTATCATGTTATGTATTTATAAATAAAATTCCTCTTTTTTCACGGACTTAACAGCCATTCATTCAGCAATGACTTCTTGCTATGAATTGCTAGCATTAGATGATTGTTCAAGCAAACCTTATTGACATATGCATTATTTGGCTATTTCTCGGCATTTGAACTTTGTTCTTCTAGCGTAGTCAACTATTTATAACAAATTTTTTAACTTTTTTTAGATACTTCGATAACGATCCTCTGTAGCTGAATTTATTCCATTATAAATACGAGATATAGATCATTGTTTATGAAACTTGCTTATAAAATAAAAAGTTATTTATGAACTTTCATTATTCTAACTAAAAAACTCTTTTTGGCCACAAATTGTTCAAATTCAGTAAGAATCAAGTGATGAATCGCTGCCGATCCCCAAAAAACCATTTCAACTCATTCATTTGTTTACAAAAAATTGGATGAATTTTTAAACATTTGCGTTGCTATTGGACGTCTTTTTCTTATAATTCCTTCATGTTTTCTAGGTATTTTTGAATGAATCCAAGTTTAAAAAAAAAAACTGGTACACTCCAAAAGTAAATTCTTTTATATTTTTGTTATTAAATAAAAAGAAATATTTACAAAATTCGAAAATTCGCCATAGCAGTTGAATGCAGAATTTCATTAGGTTTTATTTTCAAAAAACTTTCAATTCGGATAATAATTGTCTTCTGGAAATTATTTTGTCCACGGACGATTTTTGTCCTACTGTGCGGGGCTACGAAACCCGAAAAATAAGAAAAACTATTCATTAGAGGGCGTGGGTCGATAAAACGTAGTTGTAATAGCGTGATTGTCATCTAAAATAATGTATTACTTTCCCTTATTGCTAAAACATTAATTTCAGTGATTTAAAAAAAATGACATTATAATTTCGTTTGTAAACGTTGCGAACTTCAGTTATATAATAATAATATGTACTTTCTTCAGGGCTTATTCTCAATTTAAAACTCATTTTTCCCCTTGCATGCAATGGTACGATTACTATCTGGAGACTTGAGCGACGTAAAGCACGAGCATTTGGTCCAGCCGGAAATGAAACGACCCTGACGACATTGGTACTGGGACATGTAAAGTTGCATGAAGTTACTTCAATGCAAACAAGAGTAAAAAAAAGAAAAAACAACAATGGTACGATCAGCGATATTTGATCGTTTTCGTGAGCAGAAGTCATTATTCGTAAGAATATATTTTTCAATTATCGTTTTTTCTTTTTTTTTTGAGCTTCTCTTGGCTTACCTCAATTTGTACGAGTATAGATCGATGCGTCTCGTCGGTTGGTTCCTGCAACAGCATGCACTATAAAGTACGCGTACCACCCTCTCTTCTTTTACCTTCCTGCACTTCGCGAACAAATCCCCATTGCCTGTTTTACCCCTCTTATCCCTTTTATCCTCTACAAGGCTCCAACCTGCCATCAAGGAGAAAAAGGTTTCAGTCTGTTTCGGAAAAGCGACGGAAGAAGATTCCGTGGTATCTTAAGTGAAAAAAATTAAATTAGGGTTGAGAGTGTTTCATTAAAATATATTTCGAATGAGAGGACAAATAAAATATTTAAAGAAATTGATATTCTGAAAATATTAGGGTAGTCACAAAATATTATTTTTAAATATTACTGTCTTTTTCGTCTTTTTTTCAAGTGCCGGAAATTAAACACGCATTTTCCGCATTTCAAAACCAGATTGTGTTGACAAAACCGCGATGGTCAGCCCTACCGATACAACTTCACTGGAAATTCACTAAATATTCTCAAGCTCAGTCAAGCTTCTGAGCTTTCTCTCTACAAGTACTCAGGTAGCACTTTTTGAAGATCCAAGTAGCCCTCATAAATTTTCTGAAGGCTCATGAACTTGGTTCTGTAAATATAATCA
The DNA here is from genome assembly GCA_032362435.1 of Melikaiella ostensackeni. Taxonomy (NCBI): domain Eukaryota; kingdom Metazoa; phylum Arthropoda; class Insecta; order Hymenoptera; family Cynipidae; genus Melikaiella; species Melikaiella ostensackeni. The sequence goes on along the minus strand of JAUMHM010000016.1, from coordinate 43,284,145 downwards.
AAATTTTCTTGAGTAGCAAGGAATTACAGAGGCTGCCTTGAAAGAGTAGGCCCAATTCGGCATCTGGCCAACGAATCAGGTAGGGAGGATTCTTGTGGTTAATAATGGGGTTAATAACGCAGTGGTCAGATATAAGAGCTTGAAATATATAATTTTCTGTTTCAATTTCCAAATTAGAGATTTGGAAATTGAAAATTAAAAATTAAAAAATCAGAATCTGCGGTTCTTTACGATTACAAATACCCAGCATTTTCTTGGGAAAATTCAAAATATATTTAATATTTTGTATGTATTCGTAAAGTGTACGTGATACGTAAAAACAGATAGCATTTTTAGATTTACCATTAGAGGAATACTGTATAATTATAAATATAATTATATAGGTTATCATAAACAAATATATGCCTGTGAAAAAATGAATAATCATTTTTAAACTGATAAAAGAGATTAGTTTTATGAAGGTGTTATGATAGCGAGACCTTAAATATTCTAACTGCCTGTCGTACTTCGACGTTCTCAAGGTTCTACTGCCATAATTAAGTCATAAAAGAAGCCCAAATCTCTGAGACTTTTTCTAGAGAAGAAATCATTCAAATCATGCCTTAAATTTGACTGAAATTGACCCGAACTGACCTGACGTTTTCGCTTGAGATATTCCTGAGATTTTGTTTCGGCAGGGAGGGTGGTTCAAAATTACTTTTTTATAGAGGGCAACATCCCCCAATTCGACTCCAAATCCGAAAAAAGAAATTGCATATTTTTGTTTTTTCGAAACTTTCATGTTAACAGGTGCCTGTGGGCACTAGAAATTTCCCATGTAGAATACATAGGGAAAAATCACTTTTTGGAGTTTTAGGAATAACTTCTATGGAGTTGAGAAAATTTTACAAGAAAGTTATAGGACTTGTAGAGGAGTTTCCAACAAAAAATTCTATAATCATGTGGATTTGCCAGCCCTAACACACCTCCACAGTGCCCCAGAAAGTAACCCTTAATCAAAAAATGTCAATTCCGCACGGAATAATTGTTTTTTCTCGAAAAGTTGGTTTTTTTCTAAGAGAATAATAATCTAGGTTACATTTTCTATAACAAATGGAATTTGTTTGAATAATTGAAAATCATTTTGAAATATTTATAGATATTTCACTAGACAAACAATTATTATTTTTGACAAAAAAAAGCAAGAATAAAGTGATCAAAGGTGTAAATTTCGTACAAAATTGACAGTTGGAAAGTCTTCCATAACTCCTGTTAACCTTCCCGTAACTTCCCGTTATTTTTTGAAAATATTAAAAGTCGATTTTCTCAGAAGAATTTTTTTTTCGAAGAATTGAATTTTTTAATTTTTCTTGCGAGCGATGCAAGACATCATAAGAGAGTAACAAGTATTTTTTGTAGAAAATTTTAAAGTGAATAAAATTTTTTCTCCGCATTTTATCGAATCTTTCGCTGCTCGTAAGAAACATGCGGAAATTCAATTTTTTGAGAAAAAAAATTCTCGTGACCACAAAAATAGTTTAGCCTGCATATAACTCACAGGATGTTTTCCTTATATATAGAAGTGCAAATTTAACAAAAAATTTAGAAAAATAAACATTGTATTTTTTTTTAAACAACCCTAAAGTTTAAAATAATCATAAGTGCGCGAAAATTATACTTTTCTCAAAACGGTAAAATGCGTGTCGTATTATTTCCTTTGAAAAACATATTTAAGAGGCCAATAGAGATGGGATCTAACCAGCGTGACCGAGTCAATGACTGTCATGACGGACATTGTCCGCTACAGACCGACAATCTAGTAAATCTGATGAAACTGATATTTTGAAGAAATAACGGTATTTTGAAAGATGTTTCAGGTATAAAACAATTTTTTTTTAAAGATTATTTCTCAAAAGTATACGTTGCAAGTGTAGTGATATGTAGGTTTTTCACCAAAAATATGTACAACGTAAACACAAAGAAATAGAGCGCGAAATTTCGAAATTACTATCTAGCCCGTAAGAGAAGAATGTTGTTTATTACATAACTTTAAGAAATAATGCTTATTTATATGTATGCTAATGTCTTAATATTTGTATAATATTGGATTACAATTTTTTCCTCATAATAGCACGAAAGCTTATAAAATGCTGTGTGCAAGAAGCCAAACTTGAAAGCCAATATGTCAATTTTATAAAATGATATCCAAAAAACGTAAGATTAAAATGTATTCAAAAAGTGTTAATAACTACGATATTCATATGTATTTGAAATAAATATTATTAATACATATTTTCGTAATTTCATCTGTAGATGCAGTCAAAGACTAAATTTGGTATAAAAAAATCGTAAAAAAAATCAAAATATCATGAAACTCAAAAATATTTTCATTGCAATGAATCTCGGATATCACCAAGCATTAGAAACATCATTCTGACCCCCAAAGCCATAAAAATCTTGGTCAATAATTGTGTAATTACTCAACAGAATTTTCTATGAATCTAAATGTAATTTCTCTAAAATGTAGTGAAATCTACAAAAGTATTCATCTATGGTAGTTTTTAAAAAATTCATGTCTGGAATAGTCTTTATTTGAAAAATGACTTTCTTCATACAGGTTTAACCCCAAAAATAGAAACAAAATTCTTCCCCTTCCTGAAATGTATGAAATCATACCCTTGCCAAATTATTATATTGTGTATTTTAGAAAATTTTTCCAAAAAAATAGAAAAATAGCTGTTAATTCGATTGATTTAAGAACATTTAGAATATTTGAAATTATAAATGAAAATGTTTCAAAATATTAGAGGATGCCCGCGATGAAAATCCAAAAAAAAAAATAGGTCAATCAATTTGTCTCAACTCAAGGAGTCTTCTATCCTTGCATCAATTTTGAATTAGGTTGATGAAAACATTCTCACCGCAAAAAAAAAACAAATTTAAAAAATATTATAAATGACTATAACTTCTTTAATCTTCAATAAAATGTATTCAGATTATAGGTTAATCCAGTCATCTCGAATCAAGGAGTATTTTTTCATTCTTACATCAACTTCGAATTATGTTAATGAAAAGAGTTTCACTATGAGAAACCCATTTTTTAAATATTATAAAGTGCATAAAAAATGTAAAATTCAATATTTTGTTCAATAATAATACCAAGAGCATGTGCTATGAGATTCTTATAGTTTCTGAGCTTCAAAGCGGAGTTATCATAAATTCTTATTTTTATTTCTAAAGAAATTAAAATCAAAAAGCATTCTAAACAGGAAAATAAGTATTTTATTTAATCCTTTCAAATTTTAACTTATTAAGATAATAAAATCTCAAATATATTATCAAACAGGAAGACTCTTGTATAATGGCAAAGATTAAACAGTGTTCATGTTAGTAATACAGGTAGATATTTGAAACATGATATTGTAATCATGTTCCAGTTTGATGAATGATTGTAAAAAAATACACTTAGTTAATCCTTTAAAGGATTAAACGAAATACTTATTTTCCTGTTTAGAATACTTTCTAATTTTAATTTCTTTAGAACTATAAATAGGAATTAACGATAATAAAATTCTTTTTAGCTCAGCTCAAACATTCAATTGATTTCCTATCTATTTGAAGAAACCAGAAGACATCTTAGAGTGGAATACAAGAAGAAAATTTAACTTCATACATTTCTTGTGGCATGCGCATATTTTCTTCTTTTTCATAGAATATTAAAATTAGATTATCATGCGAGATGAATGGATGATTGTTTTGGAATATTACAAAATAAAGTTCTTTCGAAAGAAAAACCTGATGTTATGTAAAGAATATTTTGAGGTTTTGCAAAATTATCACAAGAAATATTATTTCTCAACAAATAATTACCTGTTTATTGTGGGTATTTTCTAAAATAGATGTTTATGCCTCTAAAATTAATTTAAATTTATTTTCGTTTCATAATTTTCATAATGAAGTTTCACTTATGCGTTTCCAATGTTGATTTATTTGTTCAGTTTTTGAATATTCCACCATATGCGTAATTGTCAAATTGTAGGCAAACTTTAGCACATATAAGCAGTCGTTCGCCATCGTACGTGCCGTATGGTAATGACAAGTGAAAAATTAGGAAGTTTATCCTTTTTTAATATTATAAAAAACATTTTATTTATAAATAATCTCCTACTTATGATAGGAAACACCGTTGAGGAGGTAACGGAATGCTCTTTATAATTTTTTTCCACTCCGAAACTGGTTTTCAAGATATTTATGGTAATGATAATTTTGTTGTTAAGATGTGTTTTTCTGTTTTAAGATCAAATTAACACAAAAAATGGTAATATTTTAAGCTTAATTTTGTTGAATCTTGTATTAAACGATACGCTTAATATTTCTGGGTTTATTTTTCAACTGTAACTACAACAGTTAACTAGAAAAAAAGACTTGTGGTAATGACAACTGAAATTACAAAAATCGAGGGACAGACTTCAAAGTTTTAACAATATTATTTAGTCGGCTTAAAAAATGTGCATCAATTGAAATGTTGTTCTTCTATAGTTTACAAACATGATACGTTAAGCATTTTTTAGGTTACTGTCAAACACAAAGGAGAAAATCAGTATCTCTTTGTACAAAGTGAGGTTGGGACGCCGTACGGTAATGACGTCTGTGGTGTTCTTATATCAAATTAAAATAAATGGAAACAAAAATGAAAAAAAGAACATGACCATTTTGTAGCGGATAATAATAAGTATTTATTAAATAAAAACGAAAAGCAATAGGAGTTTCTAATTTAATATTCTATTACTGGTACTTCAAGTTTGCCTTCAATTTGATAATTACCCATATACTGATCGGCATTTTGAGGTTATGTTGCAAATCAAACTACATATTTCAATTATTATATTGGAAAAACATTGGCAGTTTCAACTTATAGTTAAAATAAGGTTCGTCTGACCCTGAAGAAAAACGTGAAAAAATTTATGTCAACACTTTCTTCTATATTTTCCGCAAAATATGATTTCAATTTCAAATTTTTATCGCTTCGAATTAAAAATTATTTAAAGCCAAAAGTTTTCAAATTTAAATTCTTCAATTTTGAACGCTTTTAATTAGAAATAATACCATTTTAATTCCTCTGAATTTCAAATGATTCAATTTTCCAAATTCTCATCTGAAAAAATTCAATTTTTCTTGGTTTGAAATCGTCTAATTTTCAAAAATTGATTCTGAAATTTTTTAATTTTGAGAACTGATTACATTTTTTTATTTCAAAGAATTGAAATTTCAAATTATTCAATTTCAAACGCTTTTTTCAGGAATGAAACAAGTTGAATTCCTTTCAATTCCATTCAAAGTATCATTCTCTTTTAGAATATATATATATATATATATATATATATGTAAATTTATTAAAAGAATATTCAAGAATATTAGTGAATATTAATTATTATCAGTTATTATTCTTATAATGATGATTATTATTATTATTACTATACTTATTGAAATTATTTTTTAACTATATTTGGAGGTGAATTTTTTGTCACGAAAAGAAATTTGAAAATGTAAACCGTTTTCGAAAAAAAATTTAAATAAGGAAAATTCTCAAATGCACCGATTTCCGATAAATAAAGGTATTATGTGTAATGCTTTAAATTCAATAATACTTATTGAATTACAAAACATTAATAAAAAGTTAAATAATATTATTGAATAATACTGCTCTAAACAAACACTTTTTCTCTTTGTTAACATTTTCTCAGGCTAACACTTTCCTAAAAAAATTCAAAAACCTTTAATAGAAAATCTCAAAATTCGTGAACTTTGGAGATTAAACTATGAATTGGCTTCGTTATCATTACTAGGACAGAAATAAACCTTTAATGCGCACTGCACAGTTAAAGATTTCAAAATATAATTTGTCAAATTAAAACCTAATGTTTTCAAAAATAAATTTTTATAAAATTCAAGCCATAAAAGTTCGAAACTACGAAACTTCAAATTTAAAGTACATAAAAATAAAGAAAATTAAATAGAAGTATTCAACGTAAAAAGATTTATACAAAAGCGTTCCAAATAATAACTTAAAATTGAAACATTCAAAATTTATCAGTTTAAAATTCACACCTTTCATATTATATAGAGTTTTTCGCAAAAACAATGAAGTCTACTACTTGAAAACGTTAAAACTGAACAACTCAAAATCAGAGTCTTCAAAATTTCAAATTCAAGTTTTTCAAATTGAACAATCGTAAATTTGAGCAATTTCAAATCCTGATTTCAAAAGTCAAACAATCGAAACGTGCAGCCTTCAACATTTATCGATTTTAAATTTATGCTTTTAAAATAAAAAATTTCAAACTTAATTGGAATTTTTTCGAAATAAAATCCTTCAAAAATCTGACAATTCTAAAAATTTGCTGTTTTCGAAATTAAAAATTCTTGTTTTAAAGAAGAGAATTCAATTTTCAATTCAGAATTCACTTTGGACAATTCTCTGAAAAAGAATTCACGTCATGACTCGCCTGGGAGCGAACCCAGGTCCTCACAACTGCCGGTCGAGTGCTCCACACCTGATAATTTAAAACCTTCTAATTTTGCCGTGTTTAACAATTTTCAGTTAGTTCCTATAAAAAATATCTGCATCCATCGACAAACAAAAAACTTTTATCCCACTAAAAATTTATAAATTTATATATACCCATGTACATTTTGAATTCTAATTTCCAAATTGAAAATTAATTAGCTAAATTAAAGCTTCTGTTTTTTGTAAATTAAGGCAGAAGTCCGCCTACAGAATTGACAAATCATCCTCGGATACTGAGCTAGCGAGAGGAAAAAATAAAGGTCGCAAAGCTAAAGTCAAGGAAAAATGGTCCTTCATCGAAGGATTGACGGTGGACCAACTTGCTCGATTTCGAAGGAAAAAAATACAGGATCAGCCAAAGGATAATTTAGCTCTATGTAAACCAGAGGACGTGATCAAGGGTATAGTTACTGAATATCGCCGAGCTTTTTGTGCCAGTAGTGATGACATCTTTAAAATAAGCAAGGTTCGTTAACAAATTTTTTTAACCAAACTTACATTTTTTCTTTAAATCACAGGTTTCTTTCCTGATGAGTATTTTTGATGCTAAATTTTAACATTTCTTGAGAATTCAATTTTGGTACCTGATGGCCTTTCAACGATACTTTAAGTAGTTATCATTTTGAAACTGATTCTTAATCTAGAAACAATTTTGGATTTAGAAAAAAAATTTCAGTGAAGAATATTGTTCAGTTAAAATAATCTTTAGGGAGCTTCCATTAATTACTAAGGTTTTTTTCTTTGTGGGGGGGGGTCCGAAAAATCTTATGAATCCTTACTTGGGGTGAGGGGTCCCAAAATATTTCTTACGAAAGTTTCCCCTTTCTAATTATTATTATTCCCCTTAATATGTTAATTGAAACCTGTTTTCGCTGATGAAATATAACATTCAAATTTCAAAATTTTATAATTTAGAGTTGAAAGTGCTTGGAACTGAAGAATTTGAAATTGATACTTTCAATATTGTACAATAATTTTATGGAGAGAGCTTTGATAGTTGAACAATCTTACATTGAAAATATTTCCAATCGAATAAATAATTAATAATAATAACTGCGAAGACAATTTCGTTTTTAATTCTTCCAAAATTGTAAAATTTTTTATTGAAGAGCTTAAAATAGTCACTTTCAAGTTTGACGCATTCAAAAGTTAATTATTTCAAATTGGAATAAAAAATTTTATACTTTCAAAGTGGAAGTCATAAAATTGAAGAATTTTTGTTTTCTGTTCTACAAACTTTAATAATAATTTCAGTACATTTTTAAAATGGAAACGCTTGAGAGTGAAGATTTTTAATTATTTTAATCAAACATTTCAAACATATAATTCAACACTGATATTTAATCGAAATTTAAATATTAACCTTATTCTACAAGCCTGCAAAATTGAACAATTCCGAAAAAGCATTAAAACCTCTATGTTTTCAAATGTGTATAGAAATTAATTTTTGTATTTCACATCTTGAAAATTAATGCATTTTAGAACAAGGTACTCAAAATGGAATTATATTTCAATTTTACATAGGAAAATTATGTGAATTCCCTTGATATCTTTAAAATCGCTTCAAATTTCATTAAAATCCATGTAAATTTTTTGGAATTTCTTGAAATCTATTAAAATCTGTTGAAACCCTTTGAAATCTTTTAATTCACTATGAATTCCTTCGACATCTTCGAAATCTCTGAATTAGTTAGAAATAAGTGGAAATTATTCAAAATCCGCTGAAAATAAAATAAATTAAATTTACTCTCTAAAGTTCTCTAGAAATACATTGAAATCCCTTGAAAGCTGTAAAGTCTCTTAAAATATTTGAAATACTTGGAAATCCTAAAAAATGCCTTAAATCTTGTGAAATTCTTTGAAATTCCTTGAAATCTTTGGAAATCCGACCAAATTCTTTGACATCCCTTGAGATTTTTTTGACCTCATGAAATTCTTTGGAATATTTTAAAATAACTTAAATTGTCTAAAATTCTTTAAAATTTTTTTAATTCCTTCTCACCCCTTGAAATTGTTAAATTCCGTAAAAATCCCTTATAGTAAAATTCAATTTACTCTCTGAAGTTCTCTAGAAATGATAGTTGAAATCCCTCAAAATCCCTTGAAATCTTTAGAATCACTAGGAATGTCTTGAAATTTCATTCTCTAGAATTCAGTTCTCTATAGAAATCCCTTAGAATCTTTGGAAATCCTACAAAATTCTTCGTATTACCTCGAAATTCTTTGAGTGTCTTGAAATTCTTGGGAGCTTTTTAAAATACTTTAAAATCTTTTGCAATCCCAGAAAATCCTTCGAATATATAATCCTTTGAATAGTTTTAAAATCCATGGACTTCCTTCAATTCCTCTTGAAATTTTGTAAATCTCTTGAAATTCTTTGGAATATTTTTAAATAATTTAACATACTTAAAATCGTTTTAAACTTTTCTAAGTCCTTCATATCTCTTGAGATCTGTGGAAGCCTGTGAAATCCCTTGAAATCATTTTAAATCCTACGTTTAATAAATAAATCATTCTCTCGTAGTTTTCCTGTTTTCTTGCATCAATTCTTTCAATATTCAAACATTTATTTCTATACTGATTCTCTTACAATTATTTCCTATAATGATTATTCTAGAATCGAGAAAAAATTATAAGAAATTCATTGAAGGAAAATCATTAAAGGCTTATACTGAATTTCTCATAATATTTTTTTGTAAGGGAATCTTTCCGAATCTCTAAAAATCCCTTAAAATATCAATTTCAAAATACCCTCAGATTCCTTGAAATCTGTGGAATCCTGTGAAATTCCTTGAAGCAATTTGAAATCATACGCCTAATAAATAAATAAGTCATTCTTTTGTAGTTTTTCTTTGTTTCCATCAATTTTTTCAATATTTAAGCATTTATTTCTATACTGATTTTCTTATAATTATTTTCCATAATAATTTTTCTAGAGTCGAGAAAAAATTATAAGAAATTTATTATAGAAAAATCATTATATGCCTATACTACATTTGTCATAATATTTTTTTGTAAGGGAAGCTTTCCGAATCTCTTGAAATCCTCTAAAATATCTATTTTAACGACCATTAAAATCTTTTAAAAACCATTAAAATTCCTCGTAATACCCCAAAATCCTTTATAATATTCGGAAATCCTTTAAAATTCTTTTACCATTTCGAAATCTTACGAATTCTTCTAATATCCGTGGATATACTTGGAATTTTCTGAGATCTCTTAAAATCCTTTGAAATTCCGTGAAATAATCAAAACCCTTTAAAATCTCTTAAAATCTGTTAAATTTTATAATATATAAAATATATAAAATCTATAAAATCTGTAAAATCTTTGCAAATCTTTTGAAATACTGTGAAATCTCTTAAAACTTTATAAAAAATCCCTTCAAATCCTTTCAAATCTTTGAAATCTCATTAAAATTCCCTGAAATACTTCAAAATTCGTGAAAAAGTTTAAATTTTCTCTGAATTTGTACTAGGTAATTTCTTTAAACTGTTGAAATCTTTTTAAATCATTTGAAACCACTCGAAATCCTTTATAATCGTTTGAAATAACTTAAAATTTTTGTAATTCCTTGAAATCTTTCGAAATCCCTTGAAAAATCATGAAATCCCTCAAAAGCTTTGGAAATCTCGTTGAATTCCGTACAAATTTTGTAATTTTTTGAAATACTCTGTCGTCCTTTGACATACCTTAAAATGCCTTGAAATCTCTTGTGATCCTTTGATATCACTGGAAATCTTTCAAATTTTCAGAAACTTCATTTACAGTAAAAATAATTGATATATTGTTGATTATTCAATAAAAAATATAAAGGTGGGGGGGGGGTCTCGAAAATCTTACGAATCCTTACAATAGTGGGGAAGGAGGTCGAAAATTTCAAAAATCATCCTGACGCAATTAATGGACGTTCCCTGATGACCAAGATCCAAAACCAAAGAATACTCTAATTGTATGTCTGACTATGATCGCATTTACCTACTGACAAAGACACGTTTCCAACTTTTATAAAATACTAACTTCCCACAATTCTTTTATATTAATTTTTTATTTATTCATATCCATTTTTAGGAAAATCACTTTCCCACAAGAAGCAACAGATCCGAGAACTTTTCGCCAAAAGATGATTCATTAATTCCTCAGGAAACCCTCGAAAATCAGAATGAGTTAGAGTCGGATTCAAAAAAGCCAGAAGAACTGCCAACAAATTTAGCTTTAACTGATGGCCAACCAATTATGGAGACTGAAACAGATCCCTCGAGATTTATCTCGAATTCAAACGTTATACAAAAACCCTCCTCTATTAAAAGGTACCCTTTTCACTGAAAAATCAATGAACTATTTTTAAAATACCATAAAAACTAATAATTAGTTTAATTTTTATGTACTAGACCTTCGAGGCTCAAACGTGAGGGAGATATTTACAACGAAACAGAATATTCACTCTTTGTGGCCCACGAAGGTTTTCACAGGCCAGACCTGATGAGAAGACCAACATCTTTGAAGATGGAAGGCGAAATGCAGACTATGACCGAAAAATGTGAAAAGTTTATCGAGTGGCTTAATGTTAGTCGACCTGAGCTTGTTAGATTACCTAACCATCTTAAACTTGAAGGAGATCTTGAAACAACGACGGAATGTCATGACAGTTACGTTCCTTTTGTTGGGGTAAGACGACCAGAAATACTGAGGCAATGCTCTCAATTAAAACTCGAAGGGGAAGCAAGCTTTTTTCCTGAGTATTCTGAAGTTTTCAAGAAGTATGACCTCAAAGGTAAAGAATTTAAACTATATTAAACTCTATTTTAAATTATATTAAACGGATAAAGTTCCGAACAGCCCTTGCCTTCATTTTTTTTAAACTCCGTATACTCATGTACTCTGACGCGCTGATTACGAAAATCATAGTAAAAATTGATGCAAATTTGATTTTCATGGTAAAAACCCCGAAAACCCCATAAGAATCATGGTTTTTCACGTTTATCTTGAAAACCATGATAAATTCTGAAGAACAATTAAGGCAAAAGTTGTAGATCTAGTTAAAGTACACATTTTATTCATCATCCAATTTTTTCGTATGAGCGAAAGTTTTCGATATATTTAATGATAAAAATGAAAATTTCATACTCAGCCCCTACCGAAAATGTATGTATTCCTGTGACCATTCACTGCAATTTTATATTTTTTTACTTAATTTTACTTACGTCTCCCCACGAGACTTTAAAAAAAGGTAGGGGTTTGATCAACATTATTTATGCGGTTAGTCTTAGGGGTGCCTTTCCGCCTCCCACGAGAAGTTGGAAAGGGGGAGGGGTTTGACGCACATTATTCCTGTGGCCAGACAAAGGGATGCCTTTATAGTATGCCTCCCCCCCACGAGAAGTTGGAAAGGGGAAGGAGTTTGACCAACATTATTTCTGTGGCCAGACAAAGTAGTGCCTTTCCGCATTGTATTTGATGTATCTGATTTAATTAAGTACATCATGAGTAATATTTCTTTATAAACGTCTGCAGTTAACCTATCCAAATTATAGTTTCCCGAGATCACCACGAGGAGGTTGCAGTACGATTTTAAACTTCTTTCTCCAGGGTGCTTTATTATTGTGAGTCCCCTCACCTCTCACGAAATGCGGTGCTTTATTATCGTAAGTCCCCTCGCCTCTCACAAGCCGGGGTGCTTTATTATCATGAGTCCCCTCGCCTCTCACAAACTGTGGTGCTTTATGCCCTAAGAAACTGAAAAAGGGGCTAAAGTGCCTCAAGAGGTGAAGAAAACGAAAGAAAAACAAAAGAGCTAGACTGCTCATAAAAATATACTTAATTTTTGTGACCGGGATAGCAAACTTTAATGTCAGCAACTAATTGCGTGAAAGGATCCGCACTCAATTTTCTAACCCATCGTTGCCACAAAAACTCGCAAAGATGGTCTGCAAGATGGTCCGCACTCCTCGAGAGAGGAATCGTCGCATCCATCTGCAGGAGGGCTCAGTGTTTTGGCTGTGAGCATGAGTTTTCCTTCCCACATTTCCACATTCCTCGGAATGATTCACAGTTTTATGAACATAACCGTGTTCTGCAAAGTTTATGTAACCTTTACCGCAATCAGTGTGGATCTCTGTTCCCTCGGCTACATGTTTTTCAATCAGAGCAATCAAAGTATCTTCATCTCTTTTATTGTCGGGACAAAGATCTAACCGATACTGAGAGGCATGTCCTCTGTGGATCATGTCGAGGATCCATGAACCCTCCACCACACGTCCTCTTTCATATTTCTGGCGACCGATCTTACATTCTTTAATTTCGGCGACTTCGCCGACGCCACCAATGCGACCTTCTTGTTCGAGATTCCCGTCAAGAGCAAGCAAGCACACCTTTCTGCAAAAATAAAAGCGATCCGCAATAGTTTCTCTAGAAACTTTCTGACCTTTCAAAAGGCTGCTCTCTCTGATGGTTTGCTCAAAACTAAAATTCACTGCAAAGCTGTATGTAATTAACAGACATGAGGCTGCAGAAATATGACAGTTTGCAAACCATGTATTTTCCGCAACAGTATAAGAGTGAGACTATTTTCTCTTTTTCTGACAGGAAAATTCACCGCAGGGTGATTTTGATTCGCTGACAGTCATTTTCTTCTTATACTTACAATAGAATCGTTCCGTTGAAATGAATTCAATATCCTGTAACCACTGAAGTATCTTATCTCGATCTTGAAAAATGAGACTCAAACTAAAAATGTTGTGTCGCCGATTCTTCCTGATGGTAGGTTTAGAACCTCCAAAAAAACGAAAAACTAAGAAAAAAAATTTCAGAACGAAACCTCTGCGCTCACCTTTTGTATAATATAATCTCTTCAGTTCAGTCGACCTGAAAAAAATAAGAGCACGTAACCAACTGCTCCTGAAGAACCGTCAGCGCGGACGGTGAAGAAAGACCCATCACTTACTGCACTCGAGCCTGTAACGCGTACTAAATTTCAATAGCAAATTTCTCAGAAACTATTACTCCTTAAGCAAAGGTATTAGAAGTGAAAATGTATATTTTGAACGGACCTATAACTTTTATCTGAAAACTTTTTCAAAATTTTCTGTATTTACGGAGATAAATTCGAAAAACCGTGACTTTCATGGGTTTTCCATGGTTTTCGCCGAGAAAATCAAATTTGCGCCAATTTGCACTACCCTTTCTGTAATCGCTGCGTCAAAATATGCACGTATGTGAAGTTTAAAAAAAATCAAAGGTAAAAAAAAATACATTCGTTTTCGGCAAGGGCTAGGCATGAAATTTTCATCTTTATCATCAAATATCTCGAAAAATTTCACTCGTGCAACAAAAAAGGATGAAACATAAGATATGTGTCTTAACTAAGCCTACAACTTTTGTGAACATTATTTTTTCAAATTTCCAATCGTTCTCGAGATAAATATGAAAAACCATGATTGTCATGGGGTTTTCATGGTTTTCACCATTAAAATCAAATTTGCACCAATTTTCACTATGATTTTCGTAATCAGCGCGTCAAAATACAACACAATACAAAAAGATTCCTTGTCATATTTCTTGATCTGCTTGAAGTTTTCCAGCGGTCATTCAAATTTCAAGATTCTATCAAAACTAAGCAATTTATGATTTCAATTATTTCAAAAGTAATTCCCGAACTGACGAATCTAAAACTGGACAATATATTTGGCGTTTAGAATTAATAATGAGATAATCATTCAAAAAATTGAAGGATTTTAACTTCAAATATTCAAGATTGTGTAGTTCTGAATATTGTAACGTCGATACCTTTAAAGTTAGAAAGAATTTCAAAATAAATAATTCAAACACAGTAAATGTCGGTCGATCAATTTGATACCGAAAATGCATCAAAATGATATGGAACGCTTTCATACAGATTTCGGATTTTTTATTTGATCAGTGAATTGCGCATCAGAATGATCCGACTCACAAGATCAGTTGCCTGTGATGAAATTTTCATAAGTTTTCGAGTGTCAGTTGTAATGCCACGAGCGAGTCATGATCGTCTAAATGCACATCAAAACCTGAGCGTTCGAAGAAATTTCCTATATTTTTTTTTTAAGAAAAATCATTATGTTTCGACGAATACTTAAACTACGTAAATCTATAGAAAAACTTTCAGAAGGAGAAAGAATTAATTTCCAGAGATGAATATTTGTATTTTTTGGTTGAAAGTTTAATTATTTTGTTGAAAATTAACATTCAAGTTCAAAATTTATATTCATGGGTTAAAAATTCAACTGCTTTGTAGAAAATTCGCCTTTTTTGGTCGAAAATTCAACTACTTGGTTGAAAATTAACCTTTTAAGTGGAAATTCATGTTTATGGGTTGAAAATTCAACAATTTTGGCAGAAAATCCAACTGTTTGGTTGAAAACTAAGCTTTTAGTTAAAAATTCATATTAACGGGTTGAAAATTCAACTATTTTGTAGAAAATTCACCTTTTTGGCTCAAAAATTCAACAATTAGGTTGACACTATTTTGTCTCTTGAATGAGAAATATTTCTGTGTTCAAAATTCAACTCTTTTGTTGAAAATTCGTCTTTTTGGTTTGAAAATTCATCTCTTTTGGTAGAAATTTCATCTTTTTTGTTAAAAAATGCCACTATTTGGTTGAAAATTAATATGCTTGAAAAGTTAATAAGGGTGAGAGTTGAACTTCTTTGTTGAAAATTGTTTTTTTTTTTTGGTTGAAGATTCATCATTCCTGTTGAAAATTCATCTCTTTGATTATAAATTTAACTATTGTCAGTTGAAAGTTATTTATTTTTGCTTGAAGAGTTTATTATTAAATTTTTAGTTAAGAATTCATCTTTCTTCGTTCCTAATGTTATTATTTGGTTGAATATTCAACAATTTTGTTAGAAAGTCAATCGTTTGGTTGAAACTTCAACTGTTTTGTTGTCAATTCGCCTTTTTGGTTTGAAAATTCATCTCTTTTGATAGAAATTTCGTCTTTTTTTTAAAAAAATTGCCACTATTTGGTTGAAAATTTATATGCTTGAAAAGCTAATATGGGTGAAAGTTGAACTCCTTTGTTAAAAATTGTTTTTTTTTTGGTTGAAGATTCATCATTTCAGTTGAAAATTCATCTCTTCAATTAAATATCTGACTAATGTCAGTTGAAAGTTATTTATTTTTGCTTGTTTTGTGAAAGATTCATCTTTTTGGTTGAAAATACAACTATTTTTAAATGAAAATTAATTATTATTAGTTGAAAAGTCTATTATTATATTTTGGGTTACGAATTCATTTATGTGTTGAAAAATTTCATTGGTTGGTTGAAAATTCAAATATTTTGGTAAAGAATCTAACTATTTTGGTAGAAAAATCGACTATTTGGTTGAATCTTCACTTTTTTTAAAAATTCATAGTTGCGGTTTTTAAATCAACTTTTTTGGTAAAAAATTAATCTTTCTTGATTAAAAATGCAACTGTTTGGTTGAAAATTAATCTGTTTGGGTTCAAAACTCAAGTATTCTGTTAAAAAATTTTATTCTTCATTGAATTTAACTCTTTTTGGTATCAAATAAATATATTTTTTGGTTAAATATCAACTATTACAATTCTTGTTGAGAATTAATCTTTTTAGATGAAAATTCAACTGTTCGATTGGAAATTCATGTATTTTGTTAAAAATTCGTCTTTTTCAGTTAAAAATTCAACTCTTTGGTTGGATATTAATTTTTTTACATGAAAATTCAACTATTTGCTCTAAAATTTATGTATTTTATTGAAGATTCGTCTTTCTTGGTAAAAAATTAATCTTTTTTGGTTGATAATTCATTTTTTTAGTAGAAAATTCATCTTCTTGGTTGAAAGTTTAACTATTTTGTTTGAAATTGCTTTATTTTTCAGTCTTAAATTAGTTTTCTCCACTGAAAGTTTATCTCTTCTATTTTTGGTTAGAAATCTATCTTTTAGTTGAAAATTGATCTTTTTACGATGAAAATTTATGTATTGTGTTGAAAATTTAACGTTTTCTGAAACATTTTCTGTTGTTCCTAGGAAGTTACAAATCCACCAGTGGTAGAAGTCGGAACTAGGTTAGTCTGAAGAATCACCTTTTGAAAGGAAAAAAAAATTCCAGGGTTTCCAGGTTCAGGCTTTAATGTGCGTATATAAACGGACATGATTTTGTCGTGACAACCCTGCTTTCGTTTTATAAATATAATGTCGGTCAAGTCTAACCTACGGCTTTCAATGAAAAGTATAACAACTGCCACTCGGAAGGTAGGAATGAAGTTGTGTATAAATTAATTTTGGATCCACAAAAGTGTATCATTTTCACCTAAAGTTTATAATCAGAATGATATGCAACAGTTTGATATCCCGGGCTTTACTGTTAAATATTTCCAATTTCAGAGCATGAGCCTTCAAATTTAAAGTTGTATAATTCAGAATTGAACTATTTTTCTATTTTGAGGCCCTCAAATTCGCCTTCTAACATAAACACTTAGTGTTTAGTTTTTAGTGTTTTAAAAATTTTAAATTTCTTTCCAAATGCGACGCTTTTTATTTTCCTGAAAATAATTTTAGAAGAAAGCTTGATTCTTTCTCTTCAAAATCGCCCTAGGCTGAAAATGGGATGGGAGGAATTAGTTGCCGTATAGTGGGCCTGAAGCGCACAAGTCTCACGCGCCGATCAGCTGAAGCCCTGCGCTAGGTGGTGAAGAAATGCACAAAAAAGAAGCGTCCGTGATATGTGATATAAAATCAATTGCTGATGGTATCACTGTGAGACGCGAGGGGACTCACATCAAAAAGCACCTCGAATTGTGAGAGGGGAGGAGACTCACTTCAAAAAGCACCCTGAATTGTGAGGCGAGGAGATTCACATCAAAAACCACCCCGAATAACTTATTATTATACTCAACTTCCGATTAAAGGCACATCGGCTTATGTCCTTAGAATATCCGCGAGCTCGCACTCGTGAGCGAAGGGTCGAAGACGGCGAGAGAGAGGATTCCCGCCGCCTTGCATTCGTTGATACGGGATTTGAGGGGCCGAGAGGGAGAAGCGCCGAGCTTAGCGGAATTACGCAGTTCCCCTGACTGTTTACATCGTGGAAATTCTTGGAAGAGCCTCACGGTCATAGTAGGCAACTCCCGATACTGGACCTAAACGGAAAGTTGAGTGTATCTATTACTTTTCTGCAACGACGATCTTGTCGAAACTCTTTTATCAAAATGAGTTAGTACTGTAAGGATGGAAATATTTAAATACTATAAATATACACTCGAATCTCGAGTTAGTTCGTATGTCGGACATTGCTAACTTTGACCGTGATACTCTTCCGAGAATTTTTACGATGAAAACAGTCAGGGCCGTATGAACCCTTTCCAGTAGGAATACATGATATTTATTTTAAAATAAATGCGAAATATGTACGCGAGTGTGCGAGCTGCCCGCTTTGGCGCTACGGTGCTGCATGATTGCATCAAAGTTGCCGCACGTCTTCCCCTGTCCCCCGGACTCCCTCGTCGTCGAGTGCGAGCTGGCAGAATTCTAGGGACGCAGTAAGACGAGGCGAAGTATGTCGAGATCCCAGTATATGTAACTTCAAATTGGTGAATATTTCCTGGTCTGCTACTAATAGTGATTCACGTAGTACTGATAAGCTTCAATAAAAGCGAAACTGAAATATTGACTACAGTACGCCTGACGCAGTGCTTTCAACTATAATCGGCGGGTGAAATCTGTGCGCTTTAGACCTACTGTACGGCAACTAATTCCTCCCATCCCATTTTCAGCATAGGGTGATTTTGAAGGCAAAGAATCAAGCTTTCTTCTGAAATTATTTTCAGGAAGATGAAAAGGGTCGCATGTGGAGAAAAACTCAAAAACACTTTTGAAATTGAAAATTCAAGGTCAAATTAATTTTTTTTATGCAATATAGTTATTTTTATTGCAAACTTCATAAAAATTCCTTTCCAAAATCCTGATATCAAAGTTAAATCTTTTAACTCTGATAGAAGTGATGAATTATTGAAAATATAAAACATAAAAAAATATGGCATCTGTATCTTGACAACCCGCTGCACTAGACACACCCCCTTTATAGATTTTAAACAGGTCCACCAACACTACGATTTAGTAGAGTTTCAATAAGTTTGGGAAAAACAAAATTTTAGGCGGGAACACTTGGCGAATTTTGCCCCATAACTCTCTGTATTCAAATTCGTTAGAATTTGTTAGAATTTGCCAGTTATTAGTGTTTTTATTTTTATTTTTAAATATGGACTTGCAAACACTGTGGTATGAAAATGATTCCATTCTGAATATTTTCTATTTAAAATTGGTCAAACATTCAACTTAATTCTGCTGCTCGATATTGATAAACTTGAAATTTATTGCATTGAACTAAACTATCAGAGCTACTAATTGGAAATAAATTTTAAATAATCCCATTTATAAATTCACAATCGTAAAGTAATAAATTTTTAATGTTTTCAATTTAAAATTATAAAACTATGAGGGATTACAATTAGAAATTGTACAATTTACCAAATTTCAATCTCAAGTCAATGTATTTCTGATGTTTTGAATAAGTTAAAAATTAAATTTTAAAGACTTTAAAATCGAACCATACATTTTTCAATTTTTCAATCTGAAATATTCCAATTTGAACGTTCTCTATTTAAAATTGCTCAACTGTTAAAGCTTCAAATTTGAAATAAAATTATCCAATTTTAATGACTTCAACTAACTTATAAATTTTCAGTTTGAAGTTATCCAATTCTTAACGTTTTCAGTTACACATATTCAACTGCAAGAATTTCAATTAGAAATTGGTCAATTTTAATGTTTTAATTTAGAGTCTTTTGATTTTGATAAGTCTAAATTAACAATTGTTAAGAAGTATTAAAACGCTTTCTTTTCTAATTTTGTGCCATTTAGAAAAATTTTAATTTGAAACTAAATTATTTTGAATGTTTCAACCTAAAATTATTTAAGGCCCTCAATTCAAATCTCTTCTCGAATCTCTTCTATTTGAATAAATTCGTATAGAATCTTCAAGGGTTCAATTTCAAAACCTTTAAAATTTGAAATTTTTAGTACTCAAACTCATCAATTATCAGCTTTAAATTGAAATTTAAAATTTATGAATTTTAAATTATTTAGAATTGCAATAATTATTGATAATAAATTGAAAAGGACAGAAAATAAAATAAGCGAAAAAGTAAAAATTTAATTCAACTGAAAATTATATATTTTCAAAGGACCCCGCATATTTAGGTTTCGGTTAAATTGACCCAATTTGATATATTTAGTAGTACTACAACGTATATAATTGGGCAAACTTAACCGAATCCCAATTATCATAAGAATCGTGCGGGGTCCTTTTTAATGTTCTGAATGAAAAAATTGAGAAAATTTGTTATTTAGAGAGACCAGGACCGAAGAAACCGGAAACGCATCTAAGAACAGGTGGGGATTTTCACCAATCAACTGAGGCTTCCCAACAATTTTTAAGTCCACGTTCAAGAGAAGCTCACTTAATGAATGATCTCGTCAAAGATTTAGAAGATGAAGAAGAAAAAAAAAGAAAAGAAGATCAGGAGGAAGAAGAAGAGGATGAAAAAAGGCGCAAAAAAGAAGAAGAGATGAAAATGCTCGTTTCGAAACTCGAAGACCTTAAGGGACCTCCTCTTGGCATCGCCGAATATAAAGCAGCCTACAAGGTACAAAATGAAATTACTTAATTTTTCTTTGAACTTTTTTGACATTATTTCTCCTAACATTCAATATAATTTGTATGCTCAAGGTCTTTCCGAGAGAGAGACCAAAGATAATGAAGCCAGAAGATGAAATCGGCAGAGCTGATGGTTCCAAGATGCCATCATCTCCAGTGCACACAAAGTTCTCATCAAAAATCGACCAGGACCCAGAATACAAATCAAAATATCTAGATTTGTCTCGTGAACGACCACTGTATCGAAAACCGCCCTTAGCTTTAAGACCAGTGGTGGTGTCTTCCGGTCGAACGAGTGCAAACACCAGCAGAATGAGCTTCCAAGAATCGAGAAGACATGAGCTAGAGCCAAAAAGTGAAGTCAAATCACAATATGTACCCTATGGTCATATACCTAGAGTTGAAAGTCTGAGCATGCCAGCAAATTTACGTCTAGAGGGAAGTTTGGACCTTGAGCCTGAGTATAAAACCGCTTATTGTTCCAAACGAGAATCTCTGGTTTCCAATGAGCCTAGGATGCACAGACATCGAGAACGCAGTATCAGTGCTTCCAAAAAAAAAGACAATTATTGGATGAACAATAATAACAGTGAGCAATTTGGTAGGATCAATGCTGCTGATGATCAAGACGCGTTTCAAATATTGAGCACCAGAGTTCATGAGGAGAGCATCGTTGGAAAACCTCCTTCCGGTAGTAGAAGGTAATTAAAAACCCTGGCAGCACGCGCTCACAAGAAAGAATTTCATCCTATTTTAACCTCTTATTTCAAGTTAAATGAAATATAATGGTCAATAACAACCCCTTCCCCCTTTCACTAAATCTTCAACTCCTCTCTCCTTTTTCCTTTTCCCTACCATCGTCTTTCCGTAACATCAAACACATCTCTCCACTCCCCTCAACTCCTCCCTTGTATGTCGCACATCCCCACATCCATCGCTGACACTCACCCTACTTGCTCCATATCCCTTCTCCTCACCTATTCACCTCTTCACCTCATCTTATCGTATCTCTCCTTTCACGTCCCCCAACTTCCTTCCACAAAATCTTATCTCTCCACTCCCCTCACTCGTATGTCGCCCCTCCCCACAGCCCACCCTAACATTCACTCATTCCTTTCACATTCACCTCCTTCCTTCCTTCCTTCCGCTCCCATCACCATTTCGAAAACCACTTCTCCTCATCTCTCCTTCCCCCTTAACTCCACCACTGTATGCCGCCCTTATCCATGCCCGCCCATCGTACTCCTATTCCTTTTCTTCATCTCATATCCACCTCCACTCTCCTTTCTCCTCCCATCGTCCTTCCACAAAGCTCTCCTTCTCATTTAGGAAATTCCCTTCCCAGTATATTATATGTGCCCTACACCCCTTCCTAGCATTCGCCCCTATTCCCTCCATCTTTTTTCTTCTATCCTTTTTATTCCCATCCCCCTTTCACAAAATACAAAAATAAAAAAAAGATGGAGGGGTTAGGGGCGAGTGCTAGGAAAGGGTGTAGGGCACATATAATATACAGGGAAGGGAATTCCACTCCACACAACACCTCCACACGCTGTATGCAACATCTCCCCACATTCTTTCTCAACACTCAACCCTATCACTTTCACCATCTCTCTCCCTTTCCCACCCATAAAATATCCCCCTCATAGATGATGGGGAGATGTACACTCCCCTCCCCTGTATATCATCACTTCCTCATGACCTCCATCCTCCGTCCTAAGAATCCCCTCCATCCTCCGTCCTAAGAATCCCCTCCATCCTCCGTCCTAAGAATCCCCTCCATCTTCCTCCTCCTCGCCCCTTCCTTACTTACGCACCATAATTCTCTCCACTCCCTGCCTTTCCCTCACAACCTATCCCTTCACAAAATCCCACCCTAATCTCTCCCAGCCCTGTCTGTTACCTCTCCTCACACCCCTCCCTAACACTACTTTCACCCCCCTGTCAGTCAATGATAATTTAATAATTCTAAAATAAACAACAACAACTTCAAATTGAAAGTCGAGAAATTTTTAATGTTTCGTTTCGAATCGAGTCGAATTGTGATTGCTTAAATTGTTAAAATTGTTCAATTCTGCAGGTTTAAATTTTGAAGCAACTTGGTAGTAATGCTGAAAGTGTTTATTTTTGAAGTCCTCGAAATAAAAATATGTAGTTTAATTCTGTTGGCTTCTGCTTCAGAAATTGTAAGATTATGTGTTTCTCATTTAAAGATTATTTAATCTTGAAAGGATCGAATTTGAATTTACTTGAAGTTTCAAGGCTTCTGCTTCGAAATTAAACAAGTTTGAAAGATTTATTTTGAAGTTGCATATAATTTTACTGGCTTTATCACATAAAAAATATTCAATTAGAAAAAAATTTCAATTTCAAATAATAATAAAATAAAATAAATAATAAAATAATAAAAATAAAATAATAATAAATACAGTACCGTCCTTCAGTATGAGGACTGCTATTCTTTGACATTTGCTTAAATCCTCATAACTTTTATTTTTAAAAAAGTATCGAATTTTGAATACAAAAAACCAAGAGACATCGAAATTTCAACAGAATATTGACAAATATTTAATATTTCGGGAGATAATAATAATAATTTACGAACATACCGAGATTTCTACTTTTTTTAGCAAAAACTTCTTACAGAATTAGCTCAATGACTTTTTTCGATATGTTCTCTAGTATTTTGGAGAAGAAAATTTAAACTGTTTTATCAAAATTATGAGCATTTTAGCGAGGTCAAAAAACATCCATCCTCACGACTGTACTGTATAAACCCTTTTAATTTAGCACATTTCGCTACTTTTATTCATTGTTTTTCGAATAATAATGAGGTAAAAAGCTTTTTAAAATACAGTATTGGTCATCTTACATTGTCAGGAATAATTTCCACACAGATAGCTGAGTTGAAATTTTTTTTTTTTTTAATTTTTTATCATGATTTTATTTTTTTGTAATTGATAATATTTGAATAAATCGAATGTTTCACGATAAAGAGATGTATTGTCGGGTACAATCCTACTATATTTTGCAAATTTCATGCTCTTAGAGCGCATTCTAATGCGTGAAATGAAAATTGTGTTTTTAATTTATTTGAGGTTACGTTTGGCAGCTCCGATCGGCTTTGAAAAGGATGGAATCTTAATATTTTTACTGCCTAATGAGGATTAAAAACGGAGGACAGAAAGGGCATTCTTACGAATTAAAAATTTTTAATATCTTTTTATGCAAGCCTTCTTACCGGGTATTTTACAGCGCTTAGCAAAAATCAACTGACACCTGGGAATTGCCATTTTGCTCCAATTTAATCAACTTAAATGACAGTAGATAGCGCTGGTGTCTCAATTTAAAATCACGAAATTATCTCCATTTTATGTGCAGTTTAACGGGCAAGGTTAATTTTTGTTGCAGCGAATCTTTCACCTGGAATCGATGTAAACTTTATCTTCTGTTTTTTCTGTGCATTCAGAACCTCTCATAACTCTTGTATTTCTTACTAGCCCTCTCAATCTCTCATCCGCTACAACAAAATCGATCACACTGTGGGTTTCGCCTTCGCACCAAACATACGTGTGGTTCATTTTATGTCTGAACCAAGTATTCGTAATGAACAGGCCTTTTTCTAAGCGTAAGCTAATCAATTTCTTCCTGTTACCGTTCGTCCTTGGGTCTCCGAAATGACCAAGTACCCTGTCCGTACATTCGCGTTGAACACCAACCGAGCCATTCATTTTTCCGAGTATGATGATTCTTTCCCCAGGATCGCAAGTACCTAGAATATCCTTTAATGAATCGCAGAAGATATCTTTTACACCTCTCTTGTCACCATCAACTGGAGCGTAGCACGCTATGATGTATAGTCTTCTGATTCCTACTTTCATTCTAACCCGTAGTAATCTAGGAGATATACATTTATACTTTTTGACATGCCGTTTTTCTCTCTCATTCATAATCAGTCCGACTCATTGGCTACCATATGATTCATTATCTACTCCTGACCATAGTTTGAGTCTATTTCCAATCTTTCTTACCTCGCATCCCTTCTTCGTTTCAGGTACACATAAAATATCAAGCTTCCTTACGCGCATCGTATCCCGCAATTCCCTTTCCTTAAGATCATTCAAACCTCTAGCATTCCAAAAATCCAGTCTCCATTTATAGCCTGAAACATTTCCGAGGGCATGCTTTTCGTCAACAAGTGTCAATCCAATCCGAGGCTACATTATTATTTGTATTGTCCATTATTTAAAGGTTACATCCAACTACTAGCATGATGTGAAAAATGTTTTCCATAAGTATAAAATCATGTCCAAACTAAGCAGCTAAATCGTTATAAGGTAAGGTGTCCATTCATAACGTAAGTCCCACCAAACTGCAGTCATTCAAAGAAGAGTATGAAAACAAAGCCAGAACCAAAGGAGTAATGATCGGTTTGTTTTGTATACTCTGAGGAGGGCACCAGCCTCCTGCAGTTTGGTTTTTAAGATGTAAAATGACCATTCATTACTTCAGAAATGTGATAAAAATTCTCTACCCTGAATAAAACTTTCAAAGTTTTGTATTTTGCAGAGGATCCAGATCATCTATAGTACAGCGTCCATCAGTAGATACAGGATCAATCCTGCGAAATCGATCACCAAGTCCAACCTTTCGTCTTCACGTTACAAATGTGGACGACGAACCCAGAGGTTTTGTCCGCCGGAGAAGATCTCCGTCTTTCCAGTCTTCCGTGAAGATACGCACGACCCACGATGTAGAGGACACTGATGAATCTCAGAGACCCTATTGCCCCAGTTTTGCTAAAGAAATACGGGGTTGTAGCGACAACAGCCAAGCATTCGTCGTCTTAGACAATGGCGTGAATGAAAGTCCTAAAATAAATAATAACAATCTAAATGAAAAACGTAGAAGAAGAACTGATAGCAATTTTACTGTAGAAAGCTCTTTACCTATAAGAGTAAGTCGACACAGGAATAGAACTCCTCCTAACTGGATGCCTCCTTGGTTCGAAAGTAGCGGTAGTTCTATTGGGAACATTGAATAGGAACAAATAGAAGAGCACGTTCCATGTTGGCAATTTGTTAGTCATTTTTATCATGCAGAAGAATGAATAGAGATTGAGAGATACTGACCGGTAAAATTGTTTTTCCAGTCCGTCCGGATATACTATATAATAGTATATCCTTTTGATATAGAACCTATTTGTTTCTAATCGATTCTAAATTTTTAATCGCAAATGCAAATGAAAAAGTTAATATTCCCGAATTTTGTATGCGTCTTTCTTTTATATGTTAATTTAAAGTAACTCTAACCATTAGGATATAATATCTTTCGCAATGTTTGCAAAGTTTGATATTCCTACGGATAAAATAAATTAAAGAAATTATAAAAGGTTTTCAAGTTTTTAAGAAAGACCTTCACAATCATTTTTCATGAATGAAAATATTTTTCTTGACATGCTGAATTTGAGACTCAAGTTCCAGAACATGGAATAACAAATTAAAAATCTCGAAATTCTATTTTTCATTTAGAAAAAGAGAAAATAAGTACAGTAAGGTAAAAAACACAATTTGAATCAATCATATTATAACATTTTATTGACGAGTAAAATGTTAAAGCTACACTAAACTAAATTACTAGAGAAATGTTTTCTTTAAAATTACGTAAAAATGATAAAAGCATCTCTTATATAACATTGTAGCAAGATTTATCGACCCAAGGAAAATTTGACACAATTTTTTAAAATTAATTACATTTGCGTTACTGAAACCTTTTGAACATGAACTCAAATGCTTTGGACTTGCAATTCGGAAAAACGATTTGATTCTTTTTGTTTAAAATTTTTTTGGTATTCTTTTTCTGGCAAAACTTCGTATCCTGATCTTTCGGCTAATTTAATGGAAGCATCAGATGAAAAGCAATTCATTGATAGATTAATTCCGTACTTCAGGCAAATGTCCTCTCTAAATTGAGAGTTAAAATATTATATATTAACATAAATCTACCCATTTAATGTGAAAATTGAAATCACATTAATCTATTTTTATAATTACCTCACATCCAGCATCTTTCCGCCAAACGACTGTCCTCTAAAAGAAGGCAACACGCTAAGACCTGCAGATGTCAAATATTTGTAATCCTTTATTTTACTCATTGTGTTAACTTCCTGAAATAACGGCCAAAGTACTGCGTCCATTTCGAAAACCCTTGGTGATAAATAATTTTCCTATCAAATATGAATAAAAATTTTATATTATTATGAACTATTGTCAAGGGCTCAAATGAATAATAGGGTGGCTCGAAAAAAAATTTTCTTCGATTTGTAAACGGTCGTCCGAAAAGATTAGAAAATTAAAATGTACAGAAAAATTGAAAAAACACCCTCTCAAATTAAAAAACACTCATTTTTATTGTTCTAAAAGGTGTGGTTTGTTTCCCTTGAGTATCCTGTTTTCCAATACATGTGGAAACGAATATCATATTGTGTACGTTAATATTTAAACGACCCCTTTGTCGATATGAAGTTGAGCATAGAAGCATATTCTCAGATGTATTCCCTACATTTTAAAAAATCGAACCCTCTAGCTTCAAGAAAAGAGGACACAAGTCATTTTTAAAGTTGGTAGACCGCGAAATAGCGGACAGCGAATCTCTACAAATCCAGGATCCCAAAATGCTGATAGGCATTCTGCTCGGCACAATAATAAAACGCAAATATTTTCACCACTTTATAATATATTTAATCATTCCAGGTACAATAGAAATACAATTTGTTCCGAATGAACAAAATAAAAAATGCGAAAACGTTTTGCGACGAAAAGAATGCCCAAAAGCCATACGAAAGAAAACTTTTTCTTCCATGAAAGACGAGCGAACAATACAACTCTCCGCACGTTCACACACATGAAAACACCGTAGCGCCTCTAGAACCCCCTAAAATACTAACATTTGCGCGCGAAATAATTTTAAATTCAAGGAGGTATTAAATCCTTAACAAGCTCCGAAATTTTCACTTATATATTTTGTACAGGTATGACCCTAATAACTCATTCAAATAACGCCCCTTATTCTGAATTGGATTACAAGTGGTGGAACTTGGAGATACATAGAAAGGGTGAAATGTGGGGGAATGTCCTGATTTTCCGATCAAACAATATGGTCACCCTAATAACAAATATAAATGAGTTTTTGTTATGATCGACAAAGTGATCTGTTTTAGATTTTCAGAACATTATTTTAGGGGGGGTATTGTGCAGAAAAAATAAGCAAAAAAGTCCCCAGAAATTTTTGGGTCCGATGCTTACTTTGGGCACAATAGAGGATACAAGTTGTTTGATCAAATTGAAAACACGTTTTGCATGACTTATTTTGCACAAATAGAATTGTAAAAAATTATAATCAATGGTAGAAAAGGCTACAAGATCTTGTTAATATGAGATTATTATAACAAATAAGAAAAAGGAAATTTGACTAAAAATATTTAAAAAACGGAAATTATAAAAAGATTAATTACAGTGGCAAAAGAGTTTCATTTTTCGACACATAAAAAACACGTTTGTATGATTCCGCATTTGATAACGCCCCAAAAAACAACCCTTTTTTCCATCAGTATTCACTTGTTTCTACTATCTAGCATAAAAATTGGAAAAATTAATACAAATGCAAAGTGATTTCCGTGAAGAATGAAAATACAAGTTTCCAACAACAAAATGTCCAGTATCTTAGAATTGGACAGTACCTGAAGTCCGTAAAAATATTGTAAAGTCGAAATTGTTATTAACAATTGGAAATCCGCTGTTTACTTAGATAAGCACGTCGCGTCTCGACTGAAAAATACACGACAGACACGCATTAATTTGGGAGGATGGAATGAAAATTTTTTATTAGACTTATCATCCCCTGACACGTTGACGTTTCTCCTATTTCAACGACGAGGGCCTATCCCTATTTGTTTAAAAAATTGAACTTGGAACTTCCCATTCACTTTTCGTCTCGACTAAAAAATATACGACATACACACGCAATAATTTGGGAGGATTGTAAGGCAGCGGGTAGACGATTGATCAGAAACCGAGTAGAGTACGAGCTCTAGATTTATTGTGAAAAGTATGACATCAATGAACTGTGAGTAACGCGTGTCGCGATTCGCACAAGAATGATAAAAGAACGTAGTAGTATTAAAATAAAAAGATACAGTGGTGACAGCTACTGGAACATTTCAGAATAAGAAAGAGCGCGAATTGCAAACTCTCATACTCTCCCTCAAGTTGCGCCCTAGAGTAACTTGATCGATGACAATCCGAGTCCAGAAATGAACTCCATGTGCTTAGGACCGGGAAAATCTTTTGTTGATATGTCCGCTACCATCTTCTCCGTAGGCAAGTAAGTTAGGTCAACAGGTTGCTCCTTCAATACTTGACGAATAAAATAATGCTTTACGTCAATGTGTTTGGACCTGGAATGATGCACTGGATTCTCGGCGAGTTTACCAGCCCCTTAATTATCGTTAAGAATAACTACACTGGCAAGCTCTGGATGTCCTAGATCCTTCAGGAGCTTGATGAGGTATATGGCTTCCTTGGAGGCATCAGTAGTGGCCATGTACTCGGCTTCGTTAGATAAGAGGGTCACGGTGCGTTGTTTGCGTGACTCCCACGATATGGTTGCTCCGCTGAAGATGAAGACTGAACTCGTGTAGGAGCGTCTATCTATGACACAGTTGGCCCAATCTGCATCGACATAGCATCTCAAAGCGTCGTTGTCCCTTTTGAATTTCAGCTCTAGATTCGTAGTTCCTTGAAAGTACCGTAGTACACGTTTGGCTGCTGACCAATGCTCTTGTTTCGGGCTACTACTGAATTGTCCAAGCATACTGACGGCGTGTGCTATGTCTGGTCGTGTTCCTAATGCAGCGTACATTAGAGCTCCAACCAGCTCTCTAAATGGAATATTTCTTCATTCCCTGGATTATTTGATCCCTTCGTGAAGTTAGTGCCGATCGAGAGTGGAGTGCTGGTGGGTTTACTCTCGTTCACTCGGAACCTTCGAAGAATGTCCTTCAAATATGCGGTTTGAGATAGGGTTATGCCTTCTTCATCTCGTGTGATCTCCATTTTCAGACAATACCGAGCTTGTACGAGATCCTTCACCTTGAACTCCTTGGAAAGTTCCTGTTTGATTCCACTCTCCCTTGCTGGACTGTCCGACATGATCAAAATATCGTCCACGTCAGCCAGAAGAAAAGTCATTTTGTTGCTGTCAGTGTAAACACATGGATCTGCGCTTGTAGGTGTCAATTCAATTTGTCGAAGAACCGAGTCCAATCTAGTATGCCACTGGCGTCCGGCTTGGCGTAAACCATATAGGGCTCTATTCAGTTTACATGCCTTGGGCGTACCATCTATCTTCTTCAGCATCTCGTCGGCTCGTCTGGAAAGTCTGGGATCGCCGCCTTCGCGTACCATCCTTTGAAACATTTTCTCCAATAGATCAGGTTTTCCCATGTAAACCAATGTGTCCATTTCGGCATTTAGATAAGCTGTTTCGATGTCTAGTTGATTTATCCTGAAGTTAAATTTGACTGACAATGTAATCAACAATCTGAGTGAACTGAGACGGGCTACAGGAGCAAAGGTTTCGAAGAAATGTGAGCCAGGTTGTTGTGCGAGACCCTTCGCTACGACGCGTGCTTTTCTTCGTTCCAGTTGTTCGTCGGGACCATATTCATTCCTAAGAACAGTTCGGCACTTTATCACCTTTTCATTTGTTGATCTGTGGACTAGATCAAATTTCTCGTTCAACATCAGACTCCTAATCTCCTCGTAAATGGCATCTTCTCATTCGTCGCTGTCAGGTCCAGGCAGGGTCCGTTGCAATGGGATCTCGCATGCGTTCAAAGCAATAAAGGGTTCCTGCAGCAACCCTGCGACGCCAGTGTTCTCCTCCCATCCATAAAATTCTTCGTCGCTGAAATCAGAAGGGTGTTGGTGCGCAGCATTGGCAGGAGCATCTACTTGTAGGGTATTGTGCTGTTTAGAAGGACGTCCTGGTTTGCCATTTGAAGCCTTTCGAGGTCTGCCAGGTCCTCTCTTATGTATTTCCCGTCGGTTGATTTCATTCTCGGGTGATTTAGCGACGACAGGAACATCATTTCTAGGGGGTTCAGCGACGATAGGAACATCATTAGCTGGAAGTTCATTGAGAATATTCTCATACATTTTGCTGTCGATAAGAAATTCCACCTCGGGTGTAGTTGAAGGAGTTTCTTGAATATTTTCTGTAAAATATTCATTCATAAATTGCACGTCACAAATTATGCGGATTTTTCTATTAGACGGAATCCAAATCTGGTAGGCTTTCGCGTTAGTGGCGTAGCCAACAAAAATACTTTCAATTCCACGTGGTTTTAGTTTGTCCTTATTTAGACTCTTATCGAGACCGTACACAGTAACTCCGAATTTTCTTAAATGTCTTAAATCAGGCCGCTTACCTGTCCATCTCTCGTGTGGTGTTCCCAT
>JAUMHM010000016.1:43235054-43248101 GCA_032362435.1 Melikaiella ostensackeni | reverse complement strand
CGCCATCGCGCATTTTTTGTGACAGCAGCTGTTCCAGGAGTGTAGCCTTTCTTGTGGGGCCCTGGGACGCGTATATAGATTCGAGTTTTACCAAACGCTGCGCGATGTTTCGCAATTTCGAATTTGTTTCAATTGCGACGAACCAATTGAGAGAATGAGATCCGATTTGGACATTCGATCTTCTTGTTTGTACTTATTGAGTGCCTCTCCCTCATCTTCTGATCTGACCTTTTCTCCAGAAACATACGGCCATGTTCCGTTTTTCGTTAGGAGAGCCTCAACTTGAATTTTCCAAGGTTTCATAGTTTTTCTTGGATGAGGGTTCAATTCGCATTGGACTGTGAAAATTAGATTGGGCCTGAGCCATCTTATCATTTTCACGTACAATTTCCTTGGTGTGGTGCTAGTGACAAAAAGAAGTTTTTTTTTTTTGTTCTTTTCTCACTCACGGCAATAACATTAAGAATATATTAACACGTGCGAATAAATGAGAAGAATGGTTACTTTGCTTGGATAAGCCACCGATTACAGTTTTTATGACGAGGTGTGACTTTTGAAATTTTGGACCTTATTTTTGCAACCCTAATTGTCTGAAAATATGGTTGAATATCGATAAATAATTATATAGCTAGTACCGACGATAGCGGAAATTAAAAAAAAATTTTACTGAGAAAAAAAATTCCCAAAAAAGATTCCATTTCACGAGACTACCCATTTAACAATAACATTTCTTTGACCAACATTCTGATATTGTTTAAACAATTGAAATAATAATATCCAACAACTCTTGAAAATCATCCCCATCACTTTCAAGGAAATAATTTCAAAGCGTTTCCATGTAAAACAGCCATAAAATTTTTAAACTAGAAACAAGCACCCACGTCACCTTCCTAAAGCCCCAGGTTATGTTCTGGATGATATTTTGGAATTGTTTCGCTAAAAGTGCTAGGTGCGAATTTTTGGGGTTGTTGATTTATTATTGTGGGACTGAGAACATAACCTAGAGTTTTATGAAGGTGGCCTGCGCGACTATTTTCAATTTAAAAAATGTTATAGCTGTTTTACATACAGACGATTTGAAATTGTTTCGCCGAAAATGATGGGGGTTGCTTTTAGGGATTTTTAAATATCATTCTGGGGTTAAAGGCATAATCTTGAATTTTCTAAAGTTGACGTGTGTGACTATTTTCAATTGAGAAATTTAATAGCTATTTTACTTGAAGATACTTTGGAATTATGACGTTAAAAGTGCTAGGGGTGAATTTTGAGAATTGTTGATCATTATTTTGTTGTTAATAATATAACCTGGAGTTTTGTGAAGCTGACCTGGGCGCTTATTTTCAATTTAAAAGTTTCATAGCTGTTTTTTTATGAACACAAATTGGAATTGTTTCGTTAAAAGTGATAGGAGTTAGTTTTTGGAATTGTTGAAGATTATTGTGCGGTTGAAAACATAATCTGAAGTTACATAAATGTGACGTGTGTGACTATTTTCAATAAAAAGATTTGATAGCTGTTTTACTTGATCACATTTTGGAATCGTTTCGTTAAAAGTGCTAGGGGGGAATTTTGGGGGTTTCTGATCATTATTTGGTTGCTCATAATATAACCTGGCGTTTTATGAAGGTGACCTGGGCACTTATTTTCAATTTAAAAATTTTAGAGCTGTTTTGCATGGAGACACTTTCGAATTGTTTCGTTGAAAATTATAGAGGTGCATTTTAGGGGTTGTTTCATATTATTCATGGATTGAGAACATAACCTGGAGTTTTACGA
Organism: Melikaiella ostensackeni; assembly: GCA_032362435.1. Taxonomy (NCBI): domain Eukaryota; kingdom Metazoa; phylum Arthropoda; class Insecta; order Hymenoptera; family Cynipidae; genus Melikaiella; species Melikaiella ostensackeni. The sequence goes on along the minus strand of JAUMHM010000016.1, from coordinate 43,246,325 downwards.
AGCCGACTGGGCGACTATTCACAATTTTTAAATTTTATACCTGTTTTACATAGAGACATTTTAGAATTGTTTCGTTGAAAGTGATAGAGGTTGTTTTTGCGGGTTGTTGAATATTATTGTGGGGTTAAAAACATAATCTGGAGTTTTCTTAAGGTGGCGAGTGTGACTATTTTTTATTTAAAAATTTTGTAGCTGTGTTACATGACGTGATTTTGGAATTGTTTTGTTAAAGAAACTGGGGGTGAATTTTCGGGGTTGTTCATTATTATTGTGAGGTTGATAACATAACCTGGAGTTTGATAAAGGTAACCTGGGCACTTTTTTTCAATTTAAAACTTTTGTGGCTGTTTTACATGGAGACAATTTGGAATTATTTCGTTAAGAGTGATAGGGGTGAACTTTAGGTGTTGTTCAACATTATTGATGGGTTCAGAACTTAGCCTATAATCTTTATGAAGGTGATCTGGGTGCCTGTTTTCAATTTAAAAATTTTGTGGCTGTTTTACGTAGAAACACTTTGGAATTGTTTCGTTCAAAGTGTTGGGCTGATTTTTAAGGCTAGTTGAATATTATCATTTTAATTGCTAAAACAATATCAGAACGTCGGGAAGAAGAAACGTTATTGTCAACGTTGATTATCACTGCCATTAATCGCGGAAAATAGTACCGTCTCATGAATTATAAGGAAAGCGCCCATTTCTAAACAAACAATTATTGCTTAAACAAATAAAAATTACTCGACAAGTATATTTAAACATTTCCCTCAATAAGTAAGAATAATTTATGAAAAAAGTGCAAAAAAAAGTTCTGAAGTTTATGCGACACTTTCAGAATGTAAGAATTAATAACAATTGATTGTAAATGTTGCTGGTATACTTTGATATAGACGTGCACATATGAATTAAGTTTAAATAAATTATAAATCTATAATTATATTGCAAAAGGGATAGTCATTTCTACAGGCGGCTTTTCAATTTTTCTGTGGCTTTTTATATTCTCACCTCTTATGACGAGTGTTGAAGTTTTAAAGTAAAAAATAAAATTATATAATCATGTATCATATTAGTAAATACGAATATTTTACGTTTGAGGGTGGTTTTACAACTCGGGGGGCCTATTTATGTTTCCCCAAACAAATTTGAACAAATTCGCAGTTCTTTTTCACCAAATGGAAGCTTTTTAGAGGAAGAATGTCCCTCAAATCAAAGAATCTATTTTTTTAAACCACCCTAATGAATAATCTAATATATACTTTGAAGTAGCTCACATACTCTAAATTTTGCAAACACAGCTTTGTCATCTTTCGTCTCCACAAGCAAAATATTGACGCCCACAAGTATAGATTTTTCTCCATTTGGATTATCCGAAAACATGCCAATGCTAATGCCTTGTTTTAGAAATAATCTCCAGAGTAATCTTTGATCATGGACCAAAAAAGGATCATCCCTTGCGTCTATAAAAAAAGTTCATTAGGTTATTATTCATTTCGATATAATTTATAATTCTCATTTTTTGTTATGGTCAATCAAACTTTTTTGAATTGGAGATCTAATGGATCACAAGAATTCTAATGAAATTCAGGGGGTTTCCAGGGGTGCGTCACGCCAGCCGTTCCAGCCTATATGAAGTTGGTTCCCAACTTGACTCAGTAGAGAAACCGCGAAACTGTGGCGCTGATCGCCTTTCGCCAAAATGTTGAGTTTAAATTTCGACAAAAGACTCTATCAAAGGATTTCAAGAGAATTCACAGATTTCCAGGGATTTGCAAGGATTTTAACAGATTTCAGAGGATTTGAAAGTATTGCAAAGAAGTTTTAAGAGATTCAAAAGGCTGAAAATGAGTTATTTTAACGAATTCCCTAGGATCTCAAAGGAATTCGTAGGAGTTTCAATATTTCAAAGGATTTTGAGGAATATCATTAGATTTTATGTAATTTCACAGCATTTCAAGGGGCTTTATAATAGTTCATTGGATTTCAAAGAATTTATTCACAAGAATTTAGAGATTTCGAGGGATTTCATGAATTGAAGAGATTTTAAAATATTTCAGGGGATTTCACACGATATCAAAAATTCCATGCTGTTTTAAAGAATTTCCTTGAATCTCGGAAGATTTGGAGAAATTTTACAGGATTTATAAGATTTTAGGATATTTAAAAAGATTACAAGGGATTTCAGGGGAGTTCCAAATATTTCAAAGAATTTTTAAGAAATTTCAACGGATTTCACAGAATTGTACACGATATTCGAGGATTGCAGTAATTTTAAGGTATTTTGAAGGACCTCAATAACGTACTTTAATGCTCTTCGCTTGATCTCAAAAGATTTCATAGGGTTTTGATATTTCAAAGGATTTTTAGAGATATCAGACTTCATGTAATTCCACGGGATTGCAAGGGATTTTCAAAAGAATTTTCAATATATTTTCAGAATTTCAAAAGATTTCAAGGAACTTAAAAGGATTTTAAAGATTTTACGGAATTTCAAATCATTCCAACGAATTCTCAACGGCTTTAAAAAATGTCAAGCAAATTCAAAAGATTTCAAAGGACTTGAAATATTTTAGGGTATTCAAAAATATTCCAGAGATTTGTAAGGATTCTAATCATTTTGAGGGTTTTAACATTTTTTCATGCGGTTTTAAAGATTTTCATAGAATTTCGGAAGATTTGGAACAGTTTTATAGGACCTATGAGGTTTTAGAATATTTTCAAAGATTCTAAGGAATTTTCAAGGGATTTCAATGGATTTTATAGATCTAAAGAGATTTTCAAATGTTTCAAGGTATTTCCAAAGATTTCAAAAATTCCATGCAGTTTTAAATAATTTTCCTGAATTTTAGAAAATATGGAAGCATTTCACGGAATTTTTAAGATTTTAGAACATTTTAAAAGATTCCATGGGTCTTTAGAGGAGTTTCAAATATGTCATGGGATTTTTGAGGAATTTCAACGAATTTCAAAGGATTTTATACGATTTTCGAGGATTTCATTCATTTCACGGGATTCTGAAGGCGCTCAATAAGGCTTTTCAATGATTTTCCCAGGATCTCAAAGAATTTCACGGGACTTCAAAAATTCAAAGGTATTTGAAGAAATATCATCAGATTTCATGTTATTTTACGGAAATGCAGGGGATTTTATAATATTTTAATGGACTTCGAAGAATTTATTCACAAGAATTGAGGAATTTCGAAGATTTGAAGAGATTTTCAAACAATTCATTCTATTTTCAGAAATTTGAAAGATTTTAGGGTATTTTAAAAGATTTCAAGGAATTCTCAAGAGCTGTAAAGAACTTCATGCAATTTCAAACGATTTCAAAGGATTTGAAATATTTTGGGGTATTTAAAAATATTTCGAGGAATTTTTCAATTATTGAATGAAATATGTGCAAAAACTAAAATTACTATCAATTATATCTGTTTTACTTTCAGGTAATAATGTTTTTTTAATATAACAATTTTTCAATTTCATATCTGTTGTTTTCCTATAAATTATCCCTGATGAGAACATTTGAAACTCAATGCCTCTCAAATAATTTTTTTTAAGTGATTAAATTGTACAATTTAAAATTGGATTCATAGTAATATTTTTTTATATTTGTATATTATTAATGGGCAGTGCAACTTTTCCCGCGCTCTGTAGCAATTAATTTACATAAATTGCATATGTATACTTACTCATACATTCAAATTGTGGTTCATCTGTCAAATAATAATCGCACATATGATTTAAGACTTCATCGAATCTATCGGATGGAATTTCTTGAATTGTAAATTTTGCTGGTTCCCCATTTTTGTAACCATTAACAACCTTCCACATGTTTAACGGACCAGGTGGTCTTCGCCAGGTTTTATATGGGATTATTGAATATACCCTATTTTCCTCAATTGCTGTATCCATTTTATCTTTAGCAACACAACAACGCCAAAGTTATCAAAAACATAAATTTGTATTTACTTATACTGACAGAATATTTCACAACAATCAGTGATGAACTTGAAGACTCAAGGCTGAAGAGTGAGTGGGCATAGAACGTAACATTTACGTAGCTGCAACTGAACGTTGAACAAGGAAGACATACCCGTAATTATTCACCATTTGAACCCTAGCCATTCAACGAAAGTTACATGATACTGTCGAATTCTTAAAAATTCGCCATGAAATACTAAAAAGAGCCTTACTGAAGAAAATTACCGGAAAATGATTATGGAATAATTATTGGGAGTTGTAATAATAATCTTTTCTCAATAGTTAATTATTATTTTCAGTGAAAGTTTAAGGAACCCGGATAGCACAAAAGTTTGCGTCAAACTTTCCGAAAGTTTGCGTCAAACTTTCCGAAAGTTTGCGGTGCAAGGTTCGGAAGCTTACACCGCAAACTTTAGGCACGTTTGCCACAAGGATGTAAATGTCCTTTCGGCAAGTTTGCGAGCCAAGCTTGAAGAAAACTTGCCTGGCAAAGTTCTAACTTAATCTGATGCGCAGTAGTTTTCTATGGTACCTAGGGCTGCGCAGTAGTTTTTTTCTGCTCTCCCAGTATGCCGCGTTATCTGTATACAAAAGTGTATCATGTTATGTATTTCAGAAAAAATTAATCTTTCCCCGCAATCTTCCTGCAAGATTTACTCAAACTTACGATACAAGCTTACGGTAAGGCGGACATTTTCCTACTTGCGGTAAACTTGCCTTCAGTTTGCGGCGCAACTTTCCGAAACTTACACCGCAAACTTTCGGCAAGTTTGCCGCAAACTGTTGTGCTATCTGGGAAAAATGCGCCCATAGGCGTTATATTTTTAGGTGCCCCACCCCTCTCTTCATCCAACCTTTTACATACTTTTCTATTTATTTTATATTAAATTTCCCTAAATTATGTTACCACATATGTTTTGTGATGAAAATTTGTTATTCGGTATTACTTGTTTATTTTATATACACGGCTAGTCTCGACTAAGCTCAACCCAAAAGTGCTTGCACATCCAGTTTCTCTTTTGTACGTATTTCAGGGATGCCCCCCGGTTATTTTAAGCCAAGAAAGGAAAAAATCGTACTATGCGTTTTTGAGAACGATTTTTTTATTTTCAATGATAAAAAATCTAATTTTTCGCGACAACGACGCAATATATAAGCAGCAGTTCACTGCTTAAAATCGTTCCCCTTCCTAAAATTGATAAAATTATATCGGTACCAGATGTTTAATTTGTGTATTTCAACAAATTGTTCCAAAAAAATAGAAAAAAACGATGAAAATCGACTAAATAGAATTTAATTTAACGAATTTCAACTTTTTTTAAAACCATTCTTTCTAGTTCAGTAAAATTTTTAAACTAAATGCATTTTTAGTCGGTTTTCATCGATTTTCTCTATATTTTTTTGGAAAAATTTCTTGAAATGCGCAAGATAAACATATGGGCAGGGTATAATTTTATAGATTCCAGGAAGTGGGACAATTTTGAACTATGAATTGCTATTTCTATTTTGCGCCATTTTCAGGAAAAATGAGGTTTTTGATTATTAAAAATGAGGTTTCTTCAATCTTAGAGATAAAAACTATTTTTTTTGCTCTGAAGCTCAGGAACTTTAAAATTCTTATGGAACATGTTCTTCAACTTGTTGCTGAACTAAAAACAAACGTTTTTAGAAATAAAATGTTGAAATTCTTTATAATAAATGCTGTTTTAGTTGATTTTTATCGATTTTTTTTATTTTTTTTTTAAGATATGTTAAATTACACGAAATAAACATATAGCAAGGGTATAATTTTATAGATTTCAGAAAGGGGAACAATTTTGAACTATGAACTGCTATTCATCTTTTTCATCGTTTTCGGGAAAAATCAGATTTTTAATCGTTAAAAATGAAAACACCGCTTTTCTCAAAAACACGTAGTACGATTTTTTTCTTTCTTGGCTTAAAATAACGCAAAAAATATACTTTGAAAACGAAAATCCATAATTTAAATTTAAAAATCCATAATTTTGACTATTTATTAACTTATTTTGTGTATAATAATTAATTTTACAAGTAAAAAATTTTTGAATTATCATCTCACTGAGAAGGTATTGGTTTTATATGAAAATTGACTTTCGCAGATTTCATGAAATCCCCATGTTTTGAGACCCCCTGAATCCGAAAAAATAGAAAAGACTCATTGAACCGAATTGTGCTTTGGCATACATTTTCTGGGACCAAAAAGAAAGGTTGAGTTCGTTAACCAGCTATTTCTGACCAATGGTTCTGTTTTTATCTATCGAAAACGGTTTTTAAATAATCAAAAATTCCATTGCCCAGCAAAACTACTATATACGAAATACGAAAAAAATGTTGAAGAGCAAAATTGTTCACCTCAAAAGATCTACAATTTTTTTCTGCTATTTTTTTTCACGGAACGCATCGTTTCTGTTTAAATCTTTATAAATATTATTAAAAATAAAAAATACCAATTTCCAGCAAAACTGTACAAGAAGCGAAAAAAATATTGAAAAGAAAAATGATTCATCTCAAGAAGATGTACAAACCTGCCTTAGACTATTTTTTATAAGACACATAGTTTTTGTTTTAATTCTGAAAAATGTTATTAAATTTGAAAAATTCCAGTTTTCAGCAAAACTATACGAGATACGAAAAACTGTTAGAAGGTCAAATAGGTGACCTCAAAAAGTAAAATGTTATTAAAAATAAAAAATTTAAATTTTTTGAAAAACAACACAAGATAAAACAAAATGTTTAGAGATGAAATTATTCACCGAAAAAAGGTCTAAAAATTTGTTATTGACCAATTTTTCATAAAACGGCTAGTTTTGGTTTTAACCGTGAAAAAATTATATTAAAAATAAAAAATTCAAATTTATAGAAAAACGGCACAAGATAAAATAAAATGTTCAACGGTATTTCAAAATTGTCATTAAGGTCGAAATGAAATCTACTTTCTTATGGGCCCTTTCATACCCTAAAAACTGAATACGAAAAGGCTTACAAATAAACAATAGATTTCCAACTATCTTCGTTCCGGCTTATTAGAGACAAATTTATGACAAATCCAATTTAAATTCAAAAAAAAATACACTAATCTAATTTGTTAGTAATGATGATAATTAATTATGAAAATTAAGGTCTATAAATTAATATAACATAAATTTATTATAATAGATTTCAATGTAATATAGAAAATTTCGTGTTTTGCAAATTCGTTAATCGAGTGCGAAGCGCGAGACACGTGATGAGAATGTATTCGTTAATGCCGAAGGAGCTTTAACAGAAGAAAATTCACAATCACCAAATTACAGTTGTCAATGGTTTAACTTTTAATTTCAAGAGGTTTCTGCACAAATAGGGGAAAAAACATGGACCGAGCCCGTAGCGCGAGATAAATACATTATTATCGAGCGCGAAGCGCTAGATCCGACAAACGTGCGCTCTAGGCGCGTTCAAACTTGCGAGCCGAGCGAGCCGCGCGCGATGAGAATGTTCCCACGCAGGGGACAGATTTCTTTTTCTTTAAAATTCCCCGTACAGTAGATCCAAGCGATATTGAGCATACGAAAAACGGTACAAGAAGATACAAAAAGAAATCTACCTTTTTTCGCAACTTGCATTAACATAAAACTTTAAACAACAAAAATTCAGAAATTTGCTCATACAGTTCTCATAAAAATTGAATCACGAATTTTTCTGAAAGAAAAATCCAAATTCTGTCAAGAATTGGCTTCTTCTTTGCTTTCTGTTGCTTTCTGCCTTCTGTTGCTCTATAGGTGTCGCCTATATGGTTGGTAAGGCAGGTAGCCTTCCAAAAATTGGTGATGTAGCCGGCGTTTTTTGTACGATGTGTTTATTTTAATTGTCGCGTCATCAACTCAGTGATTTTGTGAACCATGGAAAAGAACGAATTTCGTGTTCTCATTAAACATCATTATTTGAGAGGCAAAACGGCTAACGAAGATAAAGAAAAGCTTGATAAGTATCACGGCACATCTGCTTCTTCGTTGGAAACCGTTTATTTTTGGATAAACGAATTTAAAGTAAAAATGAAGCGCGCTCCGGCGCCCGATTGAGGTCACCACATCGGATATGGAAGAAAAAGTTCATCATAATATGGTTATGGAAGGTCGCCGAATCAAGGTGCGTAAGATTTCAAAGGCTGTAGGCATCTCCACTGAACGAGTCCTTAACATCTTGCTCGAAAAACTGGAGGTTAAGAGGGTGTTTGCAAGGTGGGTGCCGCGATTGCTGACTCCCGATCAAAAGCGCAACCGAAAAGACCTTTCAGCGAAGTGTTTGGCGAAGCTTAATCGGAGTTCGCAAGACTTTTTGCGTACCGAGTGGGTACTGCCTGGTGAAAATGCGCCAAAGAAGGCGAAGACTGCTTTGTCAGCTAGGAAGGTGATGGCCACAGTATTTTGGGATTCCCAAAAGATCATCCTCATTGACTACTTGGAGGAGGGTAAAACTATAACAGAAACGTACTATGCATCATTACTGGACCGATTAAAATCCGAGCTACAAAAAAACGGCCACGATTGACGTACAAAAATGTGCTATTTCATCACGACAATGCAATGGCTCACACCTCGGCTATCGTAATGGCAAAAATACGCAAACTGGGCTTCGAATTGATTTCTCATCCACCCTACTCTCCAGTCTTGGATCCGCGCGACTTCTGTCTGTTTCCCAACTTGAAGACCTGGCTCGGTGGGAAGAGATTCTCGTCCACTGAAGAAGTAATTGATGCCGTATATGTGTATTTTGCGGACCTCGAGAAATCTTACTTTTCTGAAGGAATGAAAAAATTAGAATCTCGCTGGACTAAGCGTATAGCCCTAGAAAGAGACTAGGTAGAGATATGACGGCAAACTTTGAAAAAAAAATTTTTTTTGCTTCTTTACCAAACTTGTCAAATGAACTGTAGTAGCTCTGCAATTAAACGACGGCAGTAGCTGTGATTGCATGTGGGCACTCGATGCTATCGATGTTATCCAAATTTGACTGTCGGTAACCGACTGCGCCCAGGAGTTTTGATTTTCTGCAGTTTTTCACTTCTCTGACCAAATGTTCAAGCGAATGCGAGGGCTTTCAATGAAAATCCGGGTACAGACGATATGGGATTTAGGGACTCAACAGGATTGAATATGTCAGTCATTACCTGCAGGCATATTGGGGGTTGGACTATTTGGAGTAATTGGGGTACTTGGGGTTAAGTTAAAGGATTAGTGTCTGTCCATCTCCTGTGGAAGGGGAAGTTGAGGTGCTCACAGCAAGGTTGGTTTCTGTGTATGTAAATCTCCAAAAAACATGTACATGTGAGTGATGAAACAAAAAATAAATGGAAAAATAGTAGCTCTGCAATCGGTGAACAGGCTGCTGAGCTCAATAAAATTCAATTTAGAAAAGCATTCGTATTAAATAATATTATAATGACAAGATTATCAATTTTTTTCATTTCATAGGATTCGAAGAGATTTTACAGAATATCAAATATAATTTTGTGTGGTTCAAAATTATGCTAAAACATATAAAGGGATTGAATAGGGTTTCAAAGGATTTTAAAAAGTTAAGGGATTGAAAAATAATTCAAATATTTCAACTCAATTGATAATATTTCAAAGAATTCCACTGGATTTCATGGGATTTTATGCAATTTCAAGGGATTTCAAGGAATATCAAGAGATATTAAAATATTTCAAGAACCAATAAAATTGGTGGAAATAGATGTGAATGTTGCCAATCTCAGAATGACACTAACTTAAAATTGGAGCAGGCTCGACTGCGGATCACGACAAAAAATTAAAATTGCAGTTTGAATAAAAAATAAAAACTTCCGAGATATTGAATTCTGATTACGGGTAAAAAAGGTTTGATCTAGAACAGTTTTAGGTAGCGATTGAAAGATGGAATATATTTTTTCAAAAATAAAAACTTGTAAATGTTTTTTTTGCTTGAGGAAGATGAAAATGAAAAAATTCTATATTTTGTTTTCGATGAACGATAATAATTTCAAGAAATATCGGTGCTAAAAGGAAGAAAAAAGATTATTACTACGTTAAAATTTTAATGAAATGTTAACAAAAATTTAAATTTTAACAGTTTTTCTTATTACTGTATATTAGCGACATATCAAAAAATTACTTTGTTAAAAAAAAAACTTCTTTGCAACGCATGCACGAAATGTTCGATTTTTGAGGCTTGTATAGCGTGCGGCAAGTGACAAATTCTGAAACCGTAGTAAAAGTAGTTATGATTAGACTTTATGTAGCTGCTGTGCTTGCACTCACTGAGCAAGATTACTTTTTATAGCTGCTGCGCTTGCGCATTTCGATTCAAAATTACTTTCTAGGACTGCCGGAATCTTGACCTCACTCCATTATGAGTTGACACTTGACAGACTAATTGTGAGTAGTAAACAGTAATTGGACCAACTCGAAGTGATAAGTTACCATAAATTACCGATGAATTACCATAAATTACAATAAATTTCCGATAATTCATCAATTTTCCATAAATTTCTGGAAATTTTTGGATTTCTTCCAAAAAGCTTTGGATACGTTAGATTTCCGAAAATTTCCGGTAATTTATGAATTTACCAAAAAATTCCAAAATTTTTCGAATATTCTGATTTTCAAAAATTTCAAAATTTTTTGGTAATTTTACCATGAATTACCACAATTTCTGAAAAAATTGCCTTATTGTTTTTGAATTCGAAATTTCCCTGCATTGGTTATAAAAAATATCGTGTGCAACAGCAGCTGAAAGTAGGCAGTTGTCACTCTTGTGAAGTTTACAAAACTTGCCATCGGTTCATCTTCGGGTCGTTTTCGGCTCTCCTCCAACTCGCCTCCGGTTGGCCTATAACTCCCCTTCGATTTACCTCTGACTCGTACAAAAAACTTCACTTTCGTACTTGTAGCACAGTGTATGCGAGAAGCATACAAATTAGACGTGTGCATTTTGTTGAATCGAATGGTAGAGTATCGTTTCGCAGAACACGAATTCGGCAGATGAAAATTTTCTCATACGAACGATAGTTTCAGAGCGTACGAACTTGAACATGCAATGCAGCCGAACAAGAGTGGCTCACTGTTGTATAATAGCGTTAAAGTCGGTAAATGGAGGTAGGTTTTTTTTCAATAATGATGAATAGATGGCGCAACGAATATATTGCTGTAATAAGCGGATATAATTCGCATTCCTGTCGCTACGAACAGCACCGTTGGTTACATAAAATGCGCGGTTTTTATGATTTAAAATAACTGAAATCAACAGCGAATACATTTTA
>JAUMHM010000016.1:43221053-43234954 GCA_032362435.1 Melikaiella ostensackeni | reverse complement strand
AAAAAACCTTTCCTGGTGGAGAAATTTGGGTCTGACCGCGTTTTACCAACATTTACCGTCATGACCGGTCAGGATTTTATCATGACTGTGAAATACCGAGCACCGCCAGCGACCATCACTACGGTGTAGTGCGTTGTAATTTATGAAAACACCGTGGAAACACGTTTGAGTTTAAAATAGTTTTTCCAATTTTAATTGTTATAACGAAAAAAATAATTAAAAATGTCAGATCCTGAACTAGAAGCGCTTCGTAAACAACGTTTGGCTCAATTACAGTCACAGTACAATGTGAGTATCACAAAAATTCAAATATTTTCGGCATCTCGTCCAAATGTCAAATAATTAAAATTGAACTATTTCTGCTGGGAATTGATATATTTTTAAATATTTTATTAGTTTTTATTTTAATAACTATATAACAAGATAAGATGTAACTGCAGCTTACTCTAAAAACGACTGTGTTATATAGAAATGATGTTATTTATCGAAGGTCAATTTTGAGGTTAGATCTGTGGGTGATTCGTTTCTTCATTTCGTTTTTGACTGTAAATGGAGTGAAAGCTGTTTTTAATTCGCTTCTAATTACTCTTTTAAGGGAGGAGATGCTGGAAATCAACAAGCAAACGAAGAAAAAAGACAACAAGTGGAGGATATGAAAAATGTGATTCTTTCTCAGGTTCTTGATCAATCTGCGAGAGCAAGATGTAAGTTGTATCTTATATTTTTAAATTTTATAAATTACGTGTTCTTATTAGAAGAGAATTTCTCTAATGTAATGAATATCCGAATTTCATTGCAAAAAAAAAATCTAAAACCGGCCTCTTTGAAATTGACCAATTTTCAAAGTTTTGATCTGAAGCTACATTCCACTTTTATCGTATTCAATTTAATCATTCAACGCTTTTGTTTTGGCTTGATATTTTCATGATTTTCTTGATGGATGGAGACTCTGAAAATATTTTGTGGAGGATCGCAGATAATTTATTTATTATTTTATGTCTCCTAGTGAATACTCTGTCCCTGGGAAAACCAGAAAAAGGAAAGATGGTCGAGGAACTGATCGTGAATATGGCAAAACGAGGCCAACTGCCTGGTAAGCTTGGCGAGCAAGAATTGATCGGCCTTCTTGAAAGTGTCAGTCAACAAACAAAAAAAACAACTACAGTTAAAGTCAGTATCAAGTCGCTAATTATTATGCAAGATACCCTACCTCATAAAATACTAATCTATTTAAAAAAATTTCAGTACGACAGACGCAGAGCGGCATTAGATTCGGACGACGACTTATAGCACTAGGAAAAAGACTACTCTTATGTTTAACACTACGCTTCTTCGTTTAATTGACAGGTAGATGTATTGCCTTTTTTTTCTTTTTACAAAAAGAAATAAATAAAAATATAACTCATGCGCACCTCTCCGAAAGTGGAGGCTCAATCGAATATTTTGTATGTTAAGTTATTAATTTTAGAGTCTTTTAATATTCACGTGGTTTTTATTATTTATGGAAAACAATAAGTACACATTCGAAATACACACATATTTCTGAAAAACTTTGCGACTTTAACATTTGCTATTTTTTTATATTATTCATTCGTTCGCTGAGTATAATTGTCCTAATTCTTATAAAATTATAAAAACGCTTTTTATATTCATTTCGGTAATTCAAATACCACACTTGAAAATTATTATAAGTTTCAAGAATTGTGAGAGGAATTAAAGGATTTTAGTACCAAAAAACTTGTAGAAAGGCGAAGAAAATTCTGATACTTACAAATTTCCAACTAAACACGATTTAATAGCCATGTCAATACTAATTTTTTGATTCTCGAATACATCGATAACAGGGACACACGTTTAACTATAAATTAAATGCACACGGTCTTTTCAATTTCAATAAATACTACAGACATACACTTGAGCGCAAAAAAAACAACGATCTGATCCTTCTCATCTTAACCGTAATTTCTCATACATTTTAAAACCTTCACTCACAGACACTTGCATATATCGCCTAGAACATGTTCGTATTGTCGTACCTGAATTCCATTGAGGGAAGATTTTCACATTCGAATTACGAATTTAGAATAATTTACTTGGAATTTCAAACTTGTAATCTCGTAAAGAGAATTAAAATGGAATGTTTTTTTTCGACACTTGGTTTTCGATTACAAAGCATCAGACTTAAATCCAGAGTCGAATAACGTGTATGGTTAAATAATCGCAGTCAACAGTCTTTCTACGATGAAATCGTTTTTGTTGATTGCGTCATTTAATCTTTCTTTATATGATTTCTTCCCTCGTCCTCTGAAAAAAAATATTTTTTTAGTTTTTTGTCATGAGGGAATTTGTTTTCATTTATACGACATACGAGAGACTATAATTACCTTCTTCCTCCTCATCAGCGTCTAAAATGTCGGGACAGCAAATTCCGTAAAAAATCAAGGATAAGAATCCTGCTGGTAGACCGAATATCAATGTCGTTAAAATTGGGTTTCCTCTCCACATTGAAGCAAGAGTGGTTTTTGTTTCAAACCAAAATCTGTAGAGATGAACGAACCAACTATTTCCGCCGTATCTCTAAAAATCAAAGACAAATTAAAAAGTTTAAAATTTCGGGTTGTTAATGAACGTGTTTTGAATTTCAGACGCTTCAAATTTAATTTTTAAAATCTCTTAGTCCGGGTGTGTATCTGAAATTGTTAATATATATGCATATAGTTTTGAATCAAAGAGAGAAAGATTTAAGTTTCAAAATAAAAATGTAAAAACTGTAATTATGATTTTGGATAGGGAATTTTGGAAGAGATATCTTTAATCCTGAATTTGAAAAGGGAATTTTATAACAGAATTATTATAGGTCTGGCTTTGGACATGTGATTTGAAGAATTAACCGGGAGAAAACCGGGAATTTAAAATCATCCGTCGGGTAAACACTCTAGTAGTCATAATCAAGATTTTTTTTCTTACCGGTGCATTTTCATTCCGAATCTGTTCAAGGAATGACTCTATTGCATGAGGTGTTAGTTTTTCAGGTTCGTCATCTGGAATATGATGATGACTCGTTGTAGTGTTGATTACAATAAGACTCGGCAAAGGAACGACCATCATCGCTATACTATTGACTAGATCTGTATTGGCTATCCAGCCAAACTGAAAGTGACTGTAAAATTACATTTTGCACAATTATCTCAAATAGTTCCCATTCCGGCGACTAGAGTTTGATTCGAAATTCAACTTACTCATGATACTTTTCTCGTTTGGTTTTTATCAATGATTCTATCATATCCCTAAATTCTATCATATCCGGGGAGACTTCCTCTAATTGGTTTTCTTCGACGACAGCGAGAACTAAATTCTTGTTTGTTAAAAACAGTTGATTTATATTTCCACGTGTCACTTTTGGAAACGTGGGAAATCTTTCGGCATTTACCCACTTGTATAAAGTTTTATTCAGTTTGTCAATGTCGCTTACGTTGTGGCCTTTAAAAAATGTATTTAAATCCATATTTGAATATTATTGAACATTACAAAAAGATTGAAATAGAAAGATTCAAGTTTTAATTAAATTGACTCCGAAAAGAAAATTATTTACCTGTGAAGTTATAATGAGTGCTTTCTTTATATACAAATAAGGCGGGTGTGTTTCCTACAGGTGCATGTTTGTCTACGACAGTTGGCTGGGATTGATAAAAGAAAGCATGGGGCTGGAAAACATCGGCAGTCTTGTGATAAAGCTCCTATTAATAATTTAGAATGAGTTAATTAGTTGAAATTCTTAACACCAAATTAAAAAGTATAAACGTAATAACTATGAAGTTAAAGATAATTTCTTACCCACAGTGAACCGGATCTTTCACCGACATATAAAAAATACAAATCACGATCTCTTTTAAGAATCTCAAAGCTCCGAGTTTTTGTTATTTCTTGAACGGGTGGTCCAGTTATTCGCAATGCGAATTTCACGATCTCTTCCTTCGTTCTGTCACCATGATAAGTGAATTCTTGATCTCCTTTTAAGCTAGAAAATTTAACGTTTTCTCCTGTTGAATACTGTTTTCTAGTTTAGAATTTATTGTTAAAAGGAAAAGAATACCCTTAAAAAATTCGAAATTTTTGAAGGAAGAAAAATAGCACAATCTTAGACTTACAACATAATTGTAGGAAAGCCCTTGATTTTGAAAGCTTGTGCTACGTTTGTGAATCGTGTGCAATCTACGCGACCCACGCGAATAGGACTTGCGTAAAGATGCTGAGCCACGTGAGACCAAATTGGGTCCAGTCTTTTGCAGTGCGCACACCAAGGTGCATACATCTAAAATCATTTTAATTTTTAGGGTAATGAAAAGTTCGAATACGAAAGTTAATTAAACGTCTCCACACGTTTAAAAGTGAACAACAATATATTTTTATAGTTTACCTTTTCTCGAAATTATAGAGTAATTATTTAATTTTAACAGAGGTTCACAATAGTTTTTGTATTTTAGATCAATTTTACGTACCATGAGTAGCCATTGTCCTTCTTTACGTATATCAAGAAACCTAAACAATGTTAATTAAAATATTAAAAAATTTAATGCTAAACTATTTGAAAACAGAAGTGCTTTAAATAAAATTTGAATTCTGAAATGCAAATTTAGATAATCTAACTGAAAACATTTTAAGTGTTTTAATAATTAATAATAGTAGAACTATAAAAATAAAAGAAGCTACATAATTTATTTTTAGGAGCTGAGTATTATATTTTACCTATCGCTTAACTCTAGAACTCGCGATGCAGCAGTAATTGAAAAAGCACCTGAAAAAAATTACAATTCTAATATGTTTTATGAATGAAATGTTTAAAATACTCAGTATGCCGGTACTAAACCAGATATTGTCTTACTATTTACATAATAGGTAAACTCCGTTTACTTAGATCTTGAATCTACTGGGGTTATTTTGCTTTTAAGGTTTCGTATGAAACTCTTATAAACTCATGCTAGCGTCTGTCCGTCGCAAAAAAAAAAGATTATACAAGCCACGACCCTGAAGTTTTGTATTTGTCCCATAAACTGACCACTGTGGAGCGTAGAAAAATACTGAGAGCCTTGGAAAAAATCTACTTCATATTTATATTCCAAATTTTAGGCAATCATCGTTTGGGTGGAAGGGGGAAGGGATAGGGAAATTGAGGGATGAGAAGAATCCCTATGCTGGAAGCTTTTATTTTAGAATGATTTTCTTCGAGTACGGCTCAAGTTGACGCTCTGGGCATGTAGAATTGAGATTTTTAAAAAAATTATATCGGTGGTTGAAAAATAAAATAAATAAGGAAAATTTGGTCCGTTTCCTATCTCGTCTGAAGAAAAATATTCAAACTACGACATTGAGGTTTTTTATTCCTCCACAAAACATCACTGCGGAACGTACAAAAATACTGGGTATCTTGAGAAAAATCTGCTTTCTGTTTAAATTCCAAATATGAAAAATGAGAAAAATTTGGTTATTTAGACCCCTATTCTGGAAGCTTTTGTTTTAGTCCGATTTTTTGGGGGATGGCTAAAATTAAAGCTCTTGGCATGTAGAATTGTGATAAAAAATAAACCTTTCTATGTTACATTTTCCCTGTTTTTTTTTTTATATCACTGGTTTAATAATAAGAAAAATGACCATGTTTTAAAATTTAAACTTATACGCCTACAAAACCCTTACTTGAAGTCGCTTGCCGACCTGTTCGCGGACTGATTCCAAAGCATCAATATGGATTTTGATTTAAGAACATTTGTTTACATAAAATCCTATCCGAATTTTAAAAAATATAAACAAAGTAGATTGTTTCACCTTACGTTTTGTAGGTTATGTATTTCACCTTTTGCTCCGAAATATTTTTGTATATAACTAATTTTAAATCGGTCAAATATTAATATCTAATAATTCCAAGAATTCTTTTATTTTTTCTATCCAAAGCGAATATATTTAAATAACCATAATAACTTGTCGTGATTTATTGATCGGTGACATTTTAGGTTAGGAAAAACATTGATATCAGAGAACCCTTTTCGTTAGAAAAAAAAGTTTAAAACAACATAATCCTTAAATTAATGATTTTAATGCAATCCTTACCACAAATTGATGCAAGAAGCACAAAATTTCTGAGTAAAACCATTGTGTACGAGGCGATTAAAAATGTTAATCCTTCTTTCGATTACTGCTAAAAATCGACGGTTTTCCCCCTTCCTTTTCTTATAATTTACTTCCACATTACGACTATAACACTTTAAATATTCCGATTCCAATTCGTCAGAATTTTACAAAATTAATCAAATTATTTTTGATGTTTTGCATCTTAGCACGTAGCAAAACAAACTGCACTGACTGCATGGAACACACGAGCCACCTTTTCGCATTTCATTTAAGATTGACGCACCCTCGAATCGCGCCTCCTCTTGCGACGAATCATTGAAGGGTGATTCATAATTTTTTATCATTTCTTCTTCTAATATCTTTACAGAAGATTTTTTAATTCATCGTCAATATTTGGAAAACAGCTCTTCAATAATCAGTTTTTAAAAATTCAATTGGTGCTTTGTTTTACATTCGTGTTGCATAATTTTAAATTATTTCAAATTCACTTAAATTTTTGTTTAATTTTCGTTTTGATCAGGGTTTATATCTTCTGTATTCTGAAATTAAAAAAATGTATGATCTTGAGTACTTAAGTATCTTTTCCTTTTTACTTTTTGCAGCTTGTTTCAAGTGGATCTCGTTTCACATTTTCAAATTTCAAATTTATAAGCCTTAGAACTGACAATTATTTTTAATGATACGTTCAAAAATTAAACGTCAGGTTCGAAATTTCATGGTGTCAAATCTAAATCATCAACAAAAATTTAATAGGCAAATTAAAAACGTTCAATTTTTATTAATTTGGGATTGAAACTGTATTAATGAGACAATTTTTTAAATTTTAAGTCTGTGCGCGAAGGCAATTTTTAATTGAAAGCGTTCCAAATTATAGACTATTTCAAATTAATAGCATTTGAAATTACATATAAAGAATTTTAAATTCAATCATTCAAGATTCCACAATTTTATTGAAAATTGGAACCAATTTTCAGTTGTTCAATAAATTTAATTGGAGGCATTCCAAATCGGAAACTGTAAAATGCAAATATTTATTATTATGAATATATATTATACAAATATTATTATCTACATTTATTGATATACAAATATAGGTTTAAAGTTTTAAAAATATAATTATTTTGGATTCAAAGCGTTCAAAATATAATTAAAATTACTTGGTTTAAAATTTTGAAGTTTAATTCTTTCAGATTATACAATTTCAGACGTCTTAAAGAGTCCCGATTAAGGATGGCAAAATTGAAACTTTTAATAATGCGAATTAAAAATGAGAGTTTTTGCCATTTTTGATAAAAGTACAGTTTTTTTTAAGTTGTAGATTTATAAATTATTATGAATTAAATTTCGTATAATCAATTGCTATTAAGTTACCAACAATTTCTCAAATTTTTACAATGGATCGTAAATCGCATTTGAAGGAAGTCCACCAAGTGCAATCATCAGAAATATATAAAAGGAATAAACAAGGTTAAAAATCGTCATAATAAAGAAGATGTAAACATAAAAGATGAACAGAAATGGCCAAAAGATTAATGTGACTGTAAATGATGCTATGCTTGTCACAATATTTCCCATTATGACGCCGAAATTTAATTTTCATATTAGTATTTTTTTCATTTTCAAAATATTCTCAAAATTAAGTGTAGTTTGTACTTATAATTTGACGTTTTTTTGTGACGTTTATTGATTTCGCAATTGTTTCTGAAAAAAATTATAGTTTTCTTGGAAGTGGACACAATTTTATCTTAAGTATTCTGATGATTGACGCTCGTTAATTTAAAAG
Organism: Melikaiella ostensackeni; assembly: GCA_032362435.1. Classification (NCBI taxonomy): domain Eukaryota; kingdom Metazoa; phylum Arthropoda; class Insecta; order Hymenoptera; family Cynipidae; genus Melikaiella; species Melikaiella ostensackeni. The sequence continues at coordinate 43,227,048 of JAUMHM010000016.1, read as the reverse complement.
TGCTTAAATCAATGTTTTTTAAATGTGTTTTTATCGGGTGTTTTAATCAATTTATTATAAAAGGAAACATACTCTAGCATCATGGTCTTCATCTTCATCAAATAATTCACTAAAATCCTCCAAATCGACTGGATTTAAGCCACTTAGGCGTAGAAGTAAAAATAGGTAGACCATTACCAGAACTTTTAAAATATTTAGGAGGAATAGCCCATAAAAATAGAAAATAAAAAAGAATGGAAGAAGAATGAGGTTTATGAAAAATTTTAAAATTCCTCCGAGAAAGAACCCCATTTCAAAACTGTGCTAAACTTCGCTGATAATAAGTTGGTAAAAAACAAATTTAGACTTTTAGAAACATTTATTTTAATCAAATGTTAGTACCACATTATTAAAAAACATTAATTAATTTTTTTGAAGATGCTGATGACATCGATCTGTCAAAATTATCGCCAACTTCAATTTGTAAGGAACTTCTGATCTCAAAATTGAGAGTATCACTTCTGAGAAATACTGTGATCTTGGAAAATTAGGTTTAAATTAATTATAAAAATGTATATGGTACACTTTATGATATGCTTCCTCGTTTTTCTCTACTTTTTTCCTGCAATTATCGCGAATTATTTGTACCTAATTCTGTCCCGGACCATTTTCGAATTTGTAATTGCCCTCCTTGCAGAATCGTCACAACCACTGTATGAAAATCTTTCACACTATATACCGGATATCATCTCTTTTCTAAAAAACGGAACCCTCCCTGAATCGTATCAAAAATAATATTCCTGCTTCAAAGAATGTTCATTATTTGAAAGATTAAATAAGAAAACTGGTTAAGATTTCGGTGTATACAATAAGAATTCTAGGTTCAATCAAACAAATGTAATATACATGATTAATTAATCAAAAATAAATCATTCGATAGATTCAACAATGAGCTGTTTATTAAGAGCGTTAACAAAACTGGCGTATGCAATACTATATACATTTGTTAAATTATCGTACTTGCGTTTTGTGCTACGTATCTGACAGAATTCTTTATTATTTAAAATTCATTCATATGAATCTTGACGAAGTGTAATTTACGCGGAACTTACCTATAAGAACTAACTTCAAAGTGAACAGAAATCAGACTAACTTATAACAAAGCTACTTTATTCATATTTTTATTATCGAAGAGAGGAACAAAAACTTCGTGAACATTTTTTCTTAAATTATACTTTCTAGGTTCTATTTATTTTTATTACAAGAGGAGATTTCGATGAGAATTATTTTCTTAAAATTATCAGTCTTATAAATCATGCAATTTTGATTTTCAATTTAATATCTTCAGTTGAAAGATTTTTTAAGTTGACCCGAGTGACAGTTCATTCTGTATATTTTTTCCAGCTATCTTCAACTAAATTAAACTAAACTATTTTATATCGAATTTACTTTCACAGAATCATGAGTCCCAAGTTTTGAAAATTCATGTTTCATATTTGTTGAAATCAGTTCAAGTCTCTTTAAATCAGTCTTTGGAACAGGTTTTCAAAGAAGAAATTTAAAATATCTCAAATCCATTTTTTTTACAAAATTTATTCAAACATCTTAAATTTTTTACCATCGTGACTAATGTATATAAAAGCTTGAGTAATATATCTGCTCTATTGATTATAGTTATTGCTGTAATATGTTTTTTGTAATTCTTATGCCGAAAATGATGGATTTCAGATTTGAATTCAGTTATTCGATTTGTTTTGAGAGACTGCTCTGTCCTTTCGATATTCATATTTTGCATATTTATTAATATAATCTCATTGCACTTGTGATTTTTTTTTCTTTCCAGATGTGTGCACTGCTACTTCGCTCACAACAGTAAAAGTCACATTACTCCTAACCGAACTTCCGCTTCCAAAATTCTCACCAGCTGGTAAATCTTCATTTTTCTCAAGCTCGCTTTTTTCTACAACATATGTACCATCGCTGTCTGGTGTCTCTGAACGTTTTTCGCCAGGATATCCATATTGGTGCAGAACAACTGATCCTGATGAACTAGAACTTTGGTTTTTTCTTTGATCTTCGTATACATTTCTCAGATCACTTACACTTTTTCCCAAATTATCAGCCAAATTAAACTCATCAAGGTCTTCTGTATGAAGAAGTTCTCTTCCTCGACAAATCACAGCACTGTCAGAAAAAGTCTTTAATAATTCTTCTTCCATTTTTCTAGGTGACGTGGAGGATTTTGCACTTCTCGCTCTTTCCTTCCAAGGTTTTCTTTCTCGTGTGAAAGTCTGCATTTCTAAACCTTCGGGAGACGAATTTAAAGTATTATCGCTGTGATTTCTATAAATAACTAGCTTTGACTTTCGTTTACCTCGTTCCAATCTTGGATTCGTTGTTACCAGTGTCATATTTGTGTCTTGAGTTGGTACTGAAGTTTCAAGATCAATAGGAGATTTTGAAGAAGAAGCGTTTAATAAGATTTTGTCGATCTTTTCGATAATGTTGTTCAATCTGTTCATACTTCTTGTTTTCAAACTTGGTCCCGACTCCATAAACCTTTGGAGCTTCATTTTTAGATTTTCTTTCCGATTGTCGTCATCTTCATTATCAATCAGTCGACCTGTTAATGAAAACGTTTTTAATTTATGGTTCTGATAAGATACAAATTATGAATTTCCAGACTTTAAATGAAATCTTTACCTGTAGATCCACCAAAATTCGGTAAGTGTCTGGATCCCCTGGAATTGAAGGTCCTTAAACTTCCAATAGATTCTTCTAAATTTCTTCTTTTACTAGACGAACTCCATAGTTCCTTAGTTCTCGAATTTTCCAGGACGTGTGCGCTAACTCCATTATTTGTGAAAGGGCCATTTTTTACATTTATCAGAAGTTTTAGTCCAACCCTTTCTCCAGAAGAATCTTTATCGAATAGCAAAAGCTTGACAGAAGCTGGACTACCAAAAGTACAAAATGCAAGAACGTGATCGTAGGGATGATAATCGACACAAGAAACTGGATTATAATTATCACAAAATGTATATTTAGCCAAGTGCTTTCCAGTTTCTAAATTCCAAACGTTTAGAGTTGAATCTTCTCCGCCACAAAAAACTAAACCTGCACATGGTGATATGCATGCTGCGGTCTGAATCCTAAAATTAATTAGTCCATTATTAATATTTTTTAGCCGGGAAATAACAGGGAACTTTTTTAAACTGAGAAATGACAATTGTGAAAATAAAAAACAGTTCGATGTAAAATTCTTCAAAATTACGCAATCTTAAGCACTGAAAATTAAAAATCTTTAATTTTGAAAGCTTTGAGCTTGAAGTGTTACATTTGGAACATTTTGAAATTGAAATTCAGTTGTAGTACCCACTTCTAGAATGGTTCAATGTGTGTGGACTGAATTTTACAAGTGTTCATTTTCGAAAGTTTGGATTTGAACTTCTAAATTTCGAAAGTATTTAATTTTTAAATATTTCCATTTTGAAAGTGTACATTATATTTTGCTTCATTTTTCATTCTAATTGTAGGCACTTCTAATTCAAAAATTGTTCTATCCTTATTTTTAAATTTGAATTTATTCTATTGTTATTTTGAAACTTTTCAAATTCAAAACTTTTCCATTAGTATTTTTTTGTTTGTTGTAATGAGGCTTATAAATTTTGAAGAATTTAATTCTGCAGATTTGAATCTTTTATTCTGAAATGCTTCTTGAGACCACAAAATTCAATTTTTCATTCAACGTTTCAATTAAAAATTGTTCAATTTTTAATTGTAAACGCTTCATTCATGTTTAGAAATTTTTCACTCTGAATGTTTTTATTTGCAATTCAGTTTAGGATTCTTTAATTTAAAAAATTTTGATGACAGGGAAAGGTGTTGGAAAATCGGTAAATGGCATGTATTTTAATTCTATTTCAAGGTCCACTAGGGTGCCCAATAAAAATTCGAATTTTTGAATTCTGCAAACGCTATCCCCTAAATTTTTTCCTTTTGGTAAAAAAATGTGGTCATTAATTTTCTTTTATTGAAAAAAAACGTTCACAGGTTTCACTAGACCGTCTTAGGTCTGGAAATGAATTTAATTAGCTTTTTGATTTAAAAAAAGATTAAGGCTAACAAATTCTTTCCTCCCTAAAAAGTATCTACTATTTATTGTGGAATAAGCCCTAAATTTTATAATATAAAAAAATGAAGATATAATCGGGTTTAGAATACGAAAATTTCTTATTTTATTATAATTATCGGTCTGAAATGGTTCCGAAACATTTTTTTTTTTTTCGAATAATATGCATATCGGGTGACAGAAAAAAATCTTGAATTTCGAAATTCACAAAAAATACACATTTTTTTATAATTTGAAGATTTCTATAGTACTTTGAAATGTATTTTTAGCTATACTTTACCTGAAAAGGATATAAGCTAGTTAATTAATGTCGATTTTGGTGCAGTTCTGCTTTTCTTATAAAATTCAATAAGCAAAACTTATCGAAATTTATAAAAACGCAAAATTGCCAGAGCTGCCACAGCCCAATTTAGTTGTGAAGAAGAAGTTTTTAGAAGTGGGAAAGCAACCTATTTAAACAATGAAAGTGATCAAAAGTGACTAATATCTAACCCAAAAAGTGACTCAAATTGACTAAAAGTGACTAATGTACATTAAAAATGTGACTAATGTTCTGAATTGAAAAGAATTCAAAAGAAATCGATGAAATTTATTAGAATTCCAGGTGAAATTTAACGAATTCAGGATAAAGTCATAAGTATTGAAAGTGAATTCAAAACAATTCGAGTTGAACTCAAAGGAATTCAAGTGAATTGGACAAAATTCATGAAATTCAGGATACTTTGACGAAATTCATAAGAATTGGAGTGAATTAAATTAAATTTAAAAAATCAAAAAATTTTATTGAATTGAGCAAAATGAGAGGGAAAAGAATTCAGGACAAATTTTACAGAATTAAAGTGAATTGAAAAAAAACAATTAAATAAAATTCGATTGAATATAGAAGAATTCAAGGGAAATGAGAAGAATTCAATGAAATTACTCAAAATTCAAGGTGTATTTTTTAATAATTCGAGTGAATTAAAAACAATTCAAAAATTTTAAGAAAATTAATTGAATTCTTCAAGTTTGGAGTGATTTTCTAAAAATTCAAGGGAATGCAAAAGAATTTGATGAAATGTCTAATAAGAATTCAAGATGAGTTAAAGACTTCAGGGTGAATTTGAAAAAAAAATTAAGAAAATCGATTGAATTGAGTAGAAATGAGTGAATTTAGAAGAATTCAAGTAAATTCGAAAGAATGAAAAAGAATTCAGGATAAACCAATAAAAATTCAGGGTGAATTTAAAGGAATTCAAGTGAATGCAACAAAATTGTTAAAATAAAAAAAAATCATTTAATTCAGATAAATGGGTGTGAATAGAGATCTGATAAAATTCATAAGAATTCAAGGCCAATCTAAAAGTCTTCAGGGTGATTTAAAAAAATTGAAAAACCAAAAAAGATCCATTGAATTCAGTGGATTTCAAGGGATTTCCAAAGAATTCAGGGTGAATACAAGATAATGCACAGATCACTAAAGTGATATTTTCTTTTTTAAAAATGTCTAAAAAGCGATTTGAGAAAAAAAATGACTAAAAGTTGAGAATTGCACCAAAATTAATATTAATTAACTAACTTACATCCTTTTCAGGTAAATCATAGCTAAAAATATATTTCAATCTACTATAGGAATCTTTATCACTATATAACATGTGTATTTTTCGTGTATTTCGAAATTCTTTTTTTTCTGTTATACGGTATAAATATTTTTAATTTATTCATTATGAAAAATATTTTATTTTTTTATTTTTGGAGAAAGCCTGTGCATATTATTCCACACCCAGAAAAAGATTTGGTTGAATCAACAAAATTTTGGTTGATTCAGCCCTAAAATATGGTTATTATATGGACAACAAAATATTTGGTTGACCCAAGAAAATTTTATGGTTAGTGAAATCTGCT
>JAUMHM010000016.1:43209058-43220953 GCA_032362435.1 Melikaiella ostensackeni | reverse complement strand
AATTTTGTTAACTTAACCAAAATGTTTTCTAAAATCAAACAAATGCAGTCAACAACACGATTTTGTTGAATGAAGAACATTTTTTTTCTGGGTGCATGAAAAAATGTGTAAGGGCCATTTTAGACCATTAATCATAAAATTTAAGGCTTATTTCTTAATTAATAATAAATACTTTCTAGAAGTGAAATAATTTTTCAGCCTCAAATTTGTACTTTTTTCAAATTAAAAAAAAATTAATAAAAGAAAATATATGGCAGTATTATTTCACCATAAGAAAGAAATTTAGGAGGTAGCATTTGCGAAATTCAAAAATTGAAATTTTTTTGGGCACCCTAGGATCCACCCTGAAAGAAAATTTGCCCACCTTTTATTTACCAGGCCTTCATAACGTTGCAAAACAACTCCTGTTGCCAAATCAAGCAATCTCAGGCCATTATTTCTCGAATGAACGAGAAGCCTAGATCCACGTGGATGCAAAACAATCGTATTAATCGGAACTCCCTCAATTTCTTTAATTCTAATCTTCTTGGCGATTTGCCATTCTTTTTTTATAGGAGCCCTCCGGTTCTTTTTTATAATCCAAAGGACAATCACTCCTACACTATCAGCTGTCAACAAACTTCCATCTTTTTGAAAGCAAATGGAATTTACAAAACCTTCGTGAACTTCCAATTCTTGCACGAGTTCGTATGTCTGGGAATTTTTGTCCATGACCCAAACTCTTGTAACGTGATCGTAACATCCGGTTACTACTATCGATGAATTCGCAGGATCGAATTTTCCACAGTAAACATATGACGGATGTGGCAACAACTATAAAACATAAATGAAGAAATTGTTGGATTTTCAGAGTTAAATATTAGGATAAAAAAAAAAAGATCTGAGAGTAAAAAAACCACCTGAATATGCTGAATTATTCTTTCATGGACGTCCCATAAACGAGCAGTCTGATCCGAAGAAACTGAGAGTAAATATTGATCATCTTGAGACCAATTCAACGAATATACGAAATTTTTGTGCCCACTAAACTGGACGTGAATCTTCTTTTCGTCAACCTAAAGAGAAATACAAACTTCTATAAATATTTATAAAATCTATTTATGAGAGCTACCAGACTGGATGATATTTCTAATCAGCACCTTGTAAACTATTATCGAAAATTCGTAATCTTCTGAGGTTGTGCATGCTAAAAGCTTTCCATCATTGCTAAAAGCCAGATAAAATGATCCATTCTCAAAAATTTCAGTCTCAAAAAGTAAATCATTTGGTATTTTGCATGACTGGGCTGTCATTCTTGACCATTTTGGAAGACTTATCTCATCTGAGGTTCTTTCTGGAGGTTTTGTGATGTCACTTCGAACTTCAGACAATTCGGTTAGGGCCAGTTGTTCATAATAAATTGGTTCAACTTTTGGAGGATCGACTGCTGATACTGTCACGAAGAGACTGCTTGGGTATTTTTCTCGTTTATTAGATTTCCACCATGTGTAAACCTTTGTCAGAATTAATTTACTGAATTATTTTCAACTTTAATCAAAAAAATATTTACATAAATGCAGTAAGCTGGTAAATGAAAAAAACAAAACAAGAAGAAATGATTTATAAAGTAATATAATCTTTTTGTGATCCTTTTGAATTATATAGGGTTTCAGTTTATAATTTAGTTATAGTATAAATATAGATTATTTATGATTGACGAACCTCGCATTTGTTTTTGCCGAATTTTTTAAAGTTTCTTCGAGGCCTGTATAATTGAAGTCTAACTTTTTTGTTGATGTGTAATAATCCCACTGTTCCTACTGGTCTTAAAAAAGCCCAAGCAATTTTGTACCAACAACCTTCGCTCCCTGTAATAAAAAATTATTGTGATTAGTTCATTTCAAAAAATTTGCTGGATTAACAGTTTTCATTTCTACGATATTTCACTTTCTCATGAATCTGTGAAACTTAATTCATAGACTCACCATACTGATCATAATTTAAGCTCGCTTCAGAGAAAGTTAAAAGATCAAGAACCTCGAAGAGAATCAAGACTTGCTCATCTCCACTTCTTAAAATATCTTCAAAATCATGTTCAAAAATTAATTCCTCCTCCCACATTGGAATCATTGACCTATTTTCCCTAAAATCGAATTTTCCTGTTATCACAGGTTGCAAATACTTTCCAGTTTTTTCTCCACTTTCCGAATTCCTAAGATAATCTCCTGTTTTAACGCTGACAATATGAACCTTCACCATGGGATGTCTCGTTACATAATCAATTTCAAGTATATCACATTTGTGGACAATTATTGATATAAATTTGATTTCCCTATTTTCTTCTTTTCCTCCCTTCTTTTTTTTCTTCTTCCTTTTCTTTTTTCTCTCAGTGTCTTCATTCAAAGATTCTTGAGTTCGGGTGGAAGAACTAGTTCTGCTCATGTGAGAATCTTTTTTTCTTCTTTCGTCACTTCTTCTCTTTCCCTTCTCTTCGTTACTTTCACTTTCTGTGGAGTTACTTCTGATTTTCCTTATCGTGGACAATTTTTTTAATTTCGACTGTCTTGATCGATCCAGACATTCGTCGCTGTCTTCGATTGTTGATACCGCTGTTTCCTGACCAAAATATTTGGAATGAATTACTTGAATTTTACTTTTGGAGGACTTCTGGGAGTTTTCAATCTCAGAAGAAATCTCCTCAGAATTCCGCCGACTTTGCAACTCTCGTTTACTATTTTGTGAGATGCTAGATTCATTCTCCAAGTTTGAAGTGTCTTCGCTGCCACTTTTTCGAAATGTTTTGGAACGAATCAACTTTCTTATTAGGTTACTATCCTTTCTTGGAAGTTCTGAGTCTTCCTCAGAATTCCCAAGAACTTGGATTTTTTCTGAAGTTTTGTTTTTCTTTTGAATGCGACGATCATCTGAGTCGAGATCAGAAGTTTCTGATCTCTTAGATGAAAGACTTTCCATCTTCTTGGCGAGAAACTTCTGAAGGTTTTTCTTTCTCTTCAAAGGGGATTGCAGTTCTGAAACTAGTTTTTATTAGACTAACATTTATTATATAAGTACTTTCTGAGGGTGATATGATCACTTTAGTAAATTCTTAAATATATCAAATCTTTAATTAAAGAAATCCTCACCTGTTTCTTTACCTACAGTTTCAAGACTCATCTTTATTTTTTCATTTTCCTGATTTGTTTCGATTCTTAGAATTTCTTCATGGTCTGATAAAAATGCTTCATTGTCAAAAGCCAAATTAGACTCAGTCGAAAATTTGATAGTCTTTGTGCGAGGAGCTGGTACTGGTTTCAGAAATCCCTCCTAGATGAATATAATAACTTATAACTTTTAATTCTTTAGTTTTGACGTTAGAAGGGTAAATATGATTTTTTTTCAAACCTGCACTATCATTTTTCCAGTCGGAGTCTTTGGCGAATCTTCTTTTCCAGATGAGGTATCCAAAGACTTTTTTGATTTCCCTTTCGTAAGACTAGCAATGCCAGCTTCTTGAGACCAACGCTTTTTTGGAGTTTTCCTGGGATCATCAGCTAAATAGAGAGTTTCCAATTTTTCCCAACGTTTTCGTCGGCGAGTTCCTTGAGCAGAAGGTTCAACAGCATCATTTTCCGATTTTTCTGATTTTTCTTCCTGTGACGATTTGAGACTCTTTCTTAAATCTGTTCTTGATTCCTTGGAGCGAACAGCAAATAATTGAGTTCTTGATGAAGCTGAGGGAGACTCTCTGAGCTCTTGTATACCATCTAAAAGATAAGATTATGTTTTAATAAAAATAATATTTTTTTGTCAAACGAAAAAAATGACTAAATTGCATGCTTGCTAAAAATACAGAGAAAAATAATTTACCATCATCCCTGATGATTGATTCTTCAACTTCCAATTCCTGCTTTTCAGGAGACTTCACGAAAAACCTTCCTTGCTCTTGGCCCTTCTTAGTACTCTCATCTGAATCGGAAATTCCATTTTTTCTTCCTGGCGAAAAAGGTCTTTGAAAACTTTTTCTTCGACTTTCTGGTTTCAGAACTTCATTTTCACAATGAACATCGACAACAACGTTCATTGGAACAAGTGTTGGGGTATCATCTTTAGCGGCCTCCACATCCAAAATCTGAACATTTTTTGATCTTCTTAACGTAGGCTGAGGACGTGTTACTCGGGGTTTTTCTGTACGTGATTTTTCAAGATAATTAGAGTCTGTAAATGGTTCGATGTCTATTATTGTATTTTCCGGATTAGTTTTTTTCCCTGGGGATATTGATCTTTTATCCCCTACTGATATTTTTCTGAAAAAACGGGTTTCTTTGGAGTGGGTTTTTTGAGAATCGGAATCCATTGTCTCTTCTGACTTTCCGTCAGATTTCCGGCTATCAGCTCTTTTTGCCCGAATATTCATCAAGTGTGGATTTCGTCGAGCTTCGGGTTTCCCTAATTCGGCTTTTGGTGGATCTACCATTTTGGATTTCTAAGTTCTGCAATTTGAAATACAAAATTTAATTAATTTAAAAGACAAAAATATTTTTTTCATCATTATAGGAAAATTGCAATTCATTGTTGGATGACAAGCAATTATTTAACATTACTAGAAAACGAACACGCGCGGTACACGTGCGATTATTAAATTTTTGTCTCCTTTAATTTGTTAGTGAAAATATAAAACTAATATTAATACAAAATTTTTGTATTTTACAGTATCCATTATCTAAAATAATAGAAAAGAAAAGCATGAACAATATTTCTGATAATTGATGAAAATTGGTATTTTAACTTCAGATCTGATAAATAATATTTTTCTACAATATATAGACAATCAAGCCGTTGCATTTTTGTTCAAAAATACCAACTTCCAGGAAAAAACACTAACATAACCTAAAGTTGTTCAAATTGTAAGTTTAATTTCAGAATTCAAATGATTTTTGTTTGAAATAATATTTCCGGTGAAAAACGTTGTCATACCCTATTATTGTTAAATTATTGTAAATATTCTTTGAAATCTAAATATATTTTTATTGAGTATAGTGATTTTCGGCGAGAAAATCACTAACAGAACGTAACGAAAAATGGTTTAAGACTATAAATCTTCTTTTAAACCTAATGTTTTCTGTTTAAAATAAAGTCCAATGGTTTTTTATTAAAAGTAGCGATTATCGGTATAAAACGCCAACAAAACCAAAAATTGTACAAATTTGAGCATTCAAGACTCTAATAAATGATCATCTGAAAAATCTGATTTTTTCATTATTAAAAATACCATTATATATAACAGAAAATTGTCTAGAAGTGTAAATCTCCTTCGAAATCTGATGATTTTCGTTTAAAATAAACGTTTCTCTGTGACAAACGTTAATAAAAACTAAAACTGTTCAAAAATTGCAAATCTTGTTCGAACTATAATGATTTTTTCAAATACCAATTTTGTCAATTTCCGGTGAAAAAACGCTGACAAAACCGAAAAACACAAATTGTTGAAAAATTTTGAATCGAATAATTTTTGATTAAAAATACCCATTTCCGGTGTAAAACGCTAACATAACCTAAAACTGTCGAAAATTGGGAATCTTGATGATGACTTTTGTTCCAAAATGCTAATTCCCGTTGAAAAAATTAACACAGCGTAAATTTTGTAGGAATTTTATGTCTTCTTCGAACCTTTATGATTTTATATTAATGTTATTTTTTGAAAGTACTAATTTCCAGCGAAAAGCACTAGCATAAAACATGTATAATATACTTAATAATTTATTACATAATTTAAAAGTTTGAATTTAACCGCGCAAGAGTATTTATGACGCACAAATATTTCTCAATTCGCACATGATTTTCTATGATTTTTCGTATTAAAAGGGATTATTAATAGATTTAATTTTCAAAAAATTAAATTTAATGTATAATGAAACAACTTCAAGAATTTAAGTATTGAAAAGCCAATCAGGCTTTCAACAACAGTGATTGCGTGATTTTCGAAACATAACATTACATCACTTTTTTCAGATAGGAAAGATTTATCAATTTGAAATTAATTTTAAAAACACACACATTTTTGGTTCTACTGTTTTCACTAGCAAAAATACACTTACAAGTTTAAAAATAAATACTCCAATCATAAAAAGTTTAAGAAAAAAAGTAAAAAACAAATTTTAGAGAAATTCGTTATTCACAGAAAAAAGCTTAGTAAGTAAGAAAAAACTGTTCTTAGAACGCAGAGATAGAATATTTCCAGTTACCATTTTCTAAGAATAGAAAAAATTGACTTTTCTCTCTTCAAATATTGACAAAGAAGTATTTTTTAATTTCTTCACTTTATAATAATAACTAGAAATGATATCCTAATAATCCTTTTCTGTTTTTAGTGTATTTTTCTGATCATGAGGACTACCAACAATCTTTACAATCTTTATACAATTTTTTTCAATTTTTTCTAGGAAAAAAGGACTGAGAAAAAGGACACAGAAAACTCTGTATTTTTCAATTTCTTCACTTTTCATAATAGAAAAAATTGATATCTTAGTATATCTTTTTGTATGTTATTAGTGTATTTTTCTGAGCATCAGTATCACCAATAATCTTTACCAACTTTTTTCCAATTTTCTGTTTTTGAATGGGAAAAGGTACCGAGAAAACTCTGTATTTTTCAATTTCTTTAATTTTCATAATAAAAAAAAAGGATATCCTAGAATATCTATTTGTGTTTTTAATGTATCTTTCAGAGTATCAGTACCACCAATAATCTTTACAATCTTCACAAACTTTTTTTTCAATTTTTTGTTTTTGAATGGAGAAAGGGACAAAAAAAAGTCTATATTTTTCAATTTCTTCACTTTTCATTGACAAAAAAATGATATCCGAGTATATCTTTTTGTGCTTTGAGTGTATTTTTCTGAGCATCAGGACTACCAATCATTTTTACATCTTTACAAACTTTTTCCCAATTTTTTGTTTTTGATTGGTATAAGGGACGAAGAAAACGTTGTATTTTTCAATTTCTTCACTTTTCACTAACAAAAAAGATATTCCAGTATATCTTTTTTTGTTTTTAGTGTATTTTTTTGAACATCAGGACCACCAATAATCTTTACAATCTTTACAAACTTTTTTCCAATTTTCTGTTATTGAATAGGGAAAGGGACCGAGAAAACTCTGTATTTTTCACTTTGTTTTTGGGAAAGGGGATTGAGAAAGCAATTGATAAACTCTGTATTTTTCAATTTCTTCTATTTTCATAATAAAAAAATTGATATTCTAGAATTTTTTTTTGTGTGTTTTAGTGTATTTTTCCGAGCATCAGTATCACCAATAACCTTAACTATATGTATTTACAATTTTTTTCCAATTTTTTGTTTTTAAGTGGGCAAAGGGACAAAGAAAACTCTGTTTTTTTTCAATTTCTTCACTTTTCAATAGAAAAAAATGATATGCTAGTATCTTTTTTTGTGTTTTTAATGTATTTTTTTGAGCATCAGGACAATTCTTTGTTTTTGAATGGGAAAAGGGACAAAGAAAACTCTGTATTTTTCAGTTTCTTCACTTTTCAATAATAAAAAAAAATAATATCCTAATATATCTTTTTGTGTTTTTAGTGTATTTTTTTAGCATTAGGACGACCAACAATCTTTACAGCCCTTACAAACTTTTTTCCTATTTTTTTTTTTTTTGAAAAGGGACAAAGAAAACTGTATTCTTCATTTTTTAATTAGGAAAGGGGACTGAGAAAGGCGGCAGAAAAAACTCTGCATTTTTCTGTTCCTTACTGGGAAAGGGGACTGAGAAAGGATTGAGTAAACTGTGTATTTTTCAGTTACTTCACTTTTCGTAATAAAATGAATGTCACAAGCTTCTAGTATCTCTATAAATTTAAATTTATAGAAGAAATTTTATTTTATATTTTTTAATTTATCATTTTTTAGAAGAAAAGAAAACCTAAAAAGTAATATCCGATAGAAACTTCTCTCTATTCTTTTACCGTCAGAACCTTCTGAGCTTTCACATGAGCCATAAAACATCGCTTTATCACTTAAACGAGAGCCAGAATTTCTATAATCAGAAATTGTAAACTTTTCAATTTGTCACTATTTAAAAAAAAGAACTAAAAAGTGATATCTGGTAGAGCTTTTTCTCTATTTTTCCGAAAAACTGGACTCTTTAAGCCTTCAAATGAACCAAGAAACATCCCAAGAACCCTTAGAGGAGAGCCAGACTTTTCACAACCAGAAATTGTAAATTTTTAAATTTTTCACCATAAACTGGACTCCATAAGCTTTCAAATGAACAAGATATACAAGGGCGGATCCAGAGAGGGGCGATTGGGCTATCGCTCCCCCCCCCCCCCGAGATTTAAGAAACCAGGTTCAATATTTGAAAATTAGTATTTCTGGTACATAAAGTACCTGGATCATGGCTATAGTGGTTGTAGGTATCAACACTTTTGAACCAGAGTTCGATAATAATTAAAAAGTATAAATAAAGTTCAATTTAACGCTTACTTATATTCAACTTGAGAAGTTCTTTTAAATCATTGTGGGGAGCACCCCCTTAGTAGGGTACCCAATAGAAATTGTAATTTTTGTATTTTGCTAACGCTATCACTTGAGTTTCTTCCTTTTGGTGAAAAATACTGCCATAAATTTTCTTTTATTTTTTAAAAATTGTTTAGAGGTTCGCCTAGACCGTTTTAGGTCTGCAAATGAATTTTCTTAGTTTTCGCTTTTTAAAAAATACAAATTTGAGACTAAAAAATTCTTTCACCTCTAGGAAGTTTTTTTTTCCTAGAATAATATGACAGGATTTCTTTTTAAAATTTAAAGAGAATATTTTCCATAATGAATAAATTTCAAATATTTATACCAGGTGACAGAAAAAAATCTTGAATATCGAAATATACAAAAAATTCGCCTTTTTATAGTTTAAAGATTTCTATAGTACTTCAAAATGTATTTTTAGCTATTATTTACCAGAAAAAGACTTAAAATAGTTAATCAATGTCCAGTTCGGTGCAATTTTGCGTTTTTATAAGATTCAATAAGTTTTGTTTACCGAATTCATTAAATTGTTAAGTGCTGAAAATAAGGCTTGATATCAATAAGAATAGGAAGTGTGCCTTGTGCTGTAGGGTAAAATTATATACATTTCTTGTAGAAATGATAATAGAATTAAAATAATACAAGCAAAAGAGTCCAATTTTTAAGCTTCTTTTGGTTGTAAAAAAGTGTCATTGATTTCAGTAAACTGGGTGTGAATTTAGAAGAATTCAAGAGAAATAAGGAAACTATGATGAAATTCATAAGAATTAGAATGAATTAAACCAAATTGAAAAAAATCCATTTGATTGAGTAAAATGGGAGTGGACAGAATTCAGGGCGAATGCAACAGAATTTAAGTAAATTGAAAACAAATTCAGAAAATAAAAAAATAAACAATTCAAAAATATTTTTAAAATTCATTCAATACATTAAGTTTGGAGTGAATTTGGAAAGATTCAAGGGAATTTAGAAGCATTTGATGAAATATCTAAGAATTCAGGGCGAATTAAAAAATAAAGCAAAAAAATCCATTGAATTGTGTAGAATTGAGTGAACATAGAATAATTCAAGTGAATTCAAAAGAATTCAAGGTAAACTAAATAAAAATCATGATAATTCCAAAGAATTAAATAGAATTCAGGATAAATTAATAAAAATTCAGAGTGATTTCCAAATGAATTGCAAAAAACTCCAAAATATTCCATTGATTTCAGTAAAACTGTAGTGAATTTAGAAGAATTCAAGAAAAATTTAAGAGGATTTGATGAAATTCATGCGAATCCAAGATGACTTTAAAGGAATTCAGAGTAAATTAAAAATAACTCAAGTGAAACAAAATTTTTCAAACCCAAAGAAACTCCATTGAATTCAAATAAATACGAGTGAATAGAAATCTTATAAAATTCATAAGAATTCAAGGTGATATTTAAAGTCTTCAGGCTGAATAAAAAAAATTGAAAATCCATACAATATCAATTGTATGCACTGGATTTCTAGGGAATTCCAAAGTATTCAGGGTAAATTCGAAAGAATTCAAAGAAATTCAATATAATTCAAAGAAACTTAATAGAATTAAAAGGAATTCAAAAGAATTCAACAAAATTCAGAAATAGTTACAGGCCCGAATTCAACAGTTGTTAACCCTTGGGTAAACCTAAAATAAACCTAAACCTGGATAAGCTAAACATATATTCTAAAGTATTAAAGGAGTCTCTAAACTACAATTATATTGTCATGAAATTACAAATTTTCGTATTCTAAGCTCGATACTTAATATATTCAAAAAATGTTTTTCTGTATCATAAAATTTAAGGCTTATTCCTTAATGAATAACAAATTTTCAGAATTTGTTATGAAAATAAAAATAAAATTATAGCAGTATTTTTGCACCAAGAAAGAAATTTAGGAGGTAGCGTTTGCAAAATTCAAATTTTTATTAGGCACCCAATTGTGGGTAGCTACACTTTTAAACCATAGGTCGATAATAATTGAAAAATGTAAATAAATTTGAATTCATCGCCTCATTATATTCAATTTGAAAAGTTCTTCTAAATGATTACGCTTACATAAGTTGAAGAAAGTTTACAATCGCCCACTCTGAAAAATTTTCTGAATCCGCCCTTGAAGAAACATTCCTAATAATCCTATTAGAAATTGTAAATTTTTTAATTTATCACTATTTTAAAAAAGTAACTAAAAAGTGATACCTGATAGAGTTTTCTCTCTATTTTTCCCATAAACTGGTTTCCGTAAGCTTTCAAATGAACCAAGAAACATCTCTATAACCCTTGTAGGAGAGCCACAATATCCATAACAATAACACCCTTACGCAATTATTTATATAATTTTTAAGTATTTTTTATAAAAAATCCATTCAAAAATAATAAAATGTAAATTATTCTGAAAATAAGTTTTAAATAGCGTTTGAAAAATATTATTTTCTGATACGAATCCTTGAAACTGGAAAATTATAGTAAATGACTTGCCGAGTACCCTCATGCCTATCACTTCCGTTTTCTTGAACAGGGTTTCTGAACACCTTGCCCATAGTATAGTAAACAAAATCAATCAATTGTCCCAATTCCTGGCTTCCGTGACAGCAGAGAAATAAATTAAATTTATGATCATATTGATCAAAATGAATGTTTGCACTCGAATAAATTTTCGACAGTTTCCATTGTGTCGATAAAGAAAAAACTGTTGGTTGCTCGAAGTTGAACTGGACAGGTGTTTCCCGATACTAACCGTCAACCCCTTTGCAACGTTGTTACTCGCATAATCACACCGAATATCGATCGATTGACGACCTGAGTTTTGTCTATAACACTAACTATAGTTTCATTCATTTAAATTTCACTCACACGAGTTGGTAAAATTCCATTCATGTTTTTCCCTAATTAATACGAATAATATTTTCTGACGTTGAAATTGTCTGGATTATGCGCTTAAAACTGATTATTCTGCTATGGGTTGATTTAGAACCAATCCGTTTAGATTATTCCATTTTTCAAAAAAAAAAAAAAAAAAAAAAAGATAATGATCTAAACCAATAACACATTTCTAAAAAATTGCTAACTTCCTCAAATTTGTAAACTATATTTTAGCAAAATAGATATCTTTTGGTAAATTGAGTTAACCATCAACACCTCAATCAAAAGAAATCTGAAGTATTCATAGGCAACCCTGCAGATTGGAACAAATCCTTGTCTATATTTTAAGTAGATATTGCAAAAATAGTGTAAATTTCAATTTTTTCTTCAATTTCCAATAACTTCCGTATTAATCAGTATTTTTCAATGTTCTTGGGCTCATTTTGAAGCTATTTTTCAACAGTATCGTGCCAGTTTATAGACATAAATCTAAACAAATACCTATCACAATA
>JAUMHM010000016.1:43182602-43196675 GCA_032362435.1 Melikaiella ostensackeni | reverse complement strand
CTAAATGTCAATACTAATTTTTGCTCGCTCAAGTTTATAATAATACGTACAAAAATAAGATCATCTCTTATTATAGTCGGAATCTTCATAACAGTACCTCGATTATCCCTAAATTCTTACATTTTATTTTAATTATAGATACAGAATGGATCAAATATTGATATCAAAAGTCTCTCCGTGTACGAAATATGAAATTTTTGTGATTTTCCATCTTCAACTTCGAATATTTCGAAAACTGTTACTCATAGGCTAAAAATTAATATATAATATAAAATGTGCATTTTGATGAGATCTACAACTTTTGTCTGAAACATTTTTCGAAATTTCCATTATTTATGGACATAAATGGAAAAAATCCTGCTTTTATAGGTTTTTTATGGTTTTTCCATTAAAATCAAATTTACGCCAATTTTCACTATCATATTCGTAATCAGCGTGTTAAAATACATAAGTCTAATTTCAAAAAAATCAGATGTTCGACGGCTTTGGAACTACACCCAGAATTTCAATATTCTTTGTGGTAAAAACAATATTTTTGTAAATATATGAAACGTGTAACCATGAAGTTTCTATGAAAATTACTTCAAAATATATATTTATTTAGTTTTCGTGTTTATTTGCTCACAGATAAGATGTTTTTAAATTTTTCCAACTTTTTTGTTACAATTTGAAGTTCTTGCACTGTAATATAAGATTTTTTAGGTTCATACTCATAAGCAGTTGCGATACTGTGAAAAAAATAGCTTGAAAATGAGCCCAAGAACGTTGAAAAATATTGATTATTACGGAAGTTATTGAAGATTTAAGAAAACATTGAAATTTACACTATTTTGCAATATCTACTCAAAAATAGACCAATTGGCTTCATCCTGAGCTCACTTTATACACAATTTTGAGAGCATTTAACCCTTTAAAGAAAAAATTGTTTAGCTTTGGCATAATCAAAATTAAGAGAACTTAATCAGTCATCAAAAAAGAGGTGGTCGGAAATTTTTTTTTAATTTTTTAAATTTTAATTATTATTAAACCAAATTCAAATAGATTTATCAAATTTATTAATATTCTCATTAGGTTTCTTTGTTCTCTTTTTTTGTTGAAGTCACAACATATTTTCTTGTTAACATGAGATATCTTTTTTGTTGCCTACAAAAAATGGTATTCTGAGAAAGATGCCATATGGACAATATGTGCATTCTGTTACTATGTACCACTGAGTACTTTAATTACATTTTTCTCTGATCTTATGATTTTTACAGATGTCTGATTTTAAATACAATTAAGGATAACCATAATTTGAGGCATAGTAATTCAATATGATTAAAATTAAATTTTCATAATTGAATGTAAAAATATTTTACTATCTTATTATTCTTTCTTCGGACTAAATTCTGAATCTTGATATTTGGGGCTAAGACTTTCTTTATAGTTTTCTAAAATCTATTATCATTATTCGAACAGATGATTTTCACAAGTGTTTGGGACTGATTATTCTTTTAAAAAAAAATGGTAAAATGATCGTTTGTCTAAGAGTCTATATACACAGTCAATCGTCGAACATCTCTTGTTTACTACACTTCGTTTTATTCTGAATTTTCTTTCCGGTGAAGAACTTTTCTCATAATTTAAAAAATTTATTTTAAAAAAGTGGATTAATATTTTCATTTTTAGAAAGAAAAAGAAAATCAAAATAAAAAAAATGTTGAAAAATAAATGAAATGTTTGTTCAATTAGTGTTGTGGTGAAGTGTTTGCAAAACATTGGATTACAATTTTTTGGATTTTATACGCAGGAAGTTATATAAAAAATTATTTGATCTATTCTTAATTTCTTGCTTTTGTTTATATAGTTTTTAGTATAATTGATAAAAATTTGGTGGAAAGTGATTTTATGATGGATGTTACTGAAAGTCCGGTATAGAGGTATTAAAGAATTTATTCAATCAGTAAAAACTTAGACTGGATGCATTACAGAAGGAATTAATTACTGATAGAATGCAAGTTTCATGGGTTTTTTCTAAAAAAGATATTTCACATTAACAAGAAAATATGTTTTGACTTCAACAAAAAAGAGAACAAAAAAACTTTCAGTGAGAATATCAATAAATTTAATAAATCTATTTGAATTTGGTTAAAAACGCTGCCATGCACATATACACAATCAATATATGTTTCATTATTTATAACTGTAGTTATCCTATTAATTACCCCTGATGAGGAAGTCTAAATTGGCTTCGAAATATGTTAGTCCCCAGTAGTATAAGAAAGACGGAGAAAAGAAAGAGTGTGAGGTTGATTTTGGATGATTCCTTCTTTTTTCTCCCTCTTTCTTCTTTTTGTTGTGTACACTTATTGTACATTTGTCTCTAATGAGCCAAAAAAGCGGGTAGTCTTAAGTTTTTTTTGGAGTCGTGAACTTTTTGAGTGTTCTTTTTGAGCACACAAAAAATTGTCATAAGAAAGTAGATTTTATTTCGATCTTTAAGTGATTATTATACGAAATTATGCGACGAAAAATCGAATCATGCGTTGTGAAAGTAAAAAAGCTTTTAAGGCATGGCACAGTGGGACAGAAGCTCGGCAAAACTAGCCAAAAGCGGAAAATTCAAAATAATAAATCCAGAAAGAAAAGGAAAAGAGTTATCCTTTATTCTCATTTCGTTGTGAGAACATGAATTGTAGTGTCACATTTTTGGAGAAAACGAAATTACATTTACTTCCGAGTCCGGGCTCTCCAGGGCTCCACCTCTAATCGAAAAAAGGAAAACAGGCACTTGAAGCCTGAGATGTTCACTACAACCAGCATGTGCCTAGTTTTGCGTTTTTTAAAAATTAACGATGTAAAAAATATAATACTAGGCGGATGTATGGGTGCTGTTGGCTCTCAAGAGTTCACCGAAAGTTGCAAGCACAGAAAAAAAGGCTGCTTAACGATCTTAAACTTTCTTTTTGGTCCCTAAAAACTTGTACCAAAGCGCAATTTAAACCTTTTTTTCGGATTCGAAGGTCTCAAAACGTGGAGAGGGAGCTTCCATAAAGAATGTCACAGTTTTTTGGCGAATTTCCGACCCCTCCACCACTATATCACGTCGCGGTGGGTTTTTTTCTCAGTATACCAGCAAAATAAATAATCATTTAGGAAAATTGAAAAAAAATCTTTACTCATCACATTAATTTTATTGTATTAATTCAAGCCAGAATCACAATATGGTTTCTTTATAAAAAATCACAATATTATCAAATATTACATCAAGAAACTTCAACTTTCGTTTACCATGTGGCGATGCCATGCACTTCTTTCACTCTAGATTTTGCACCCAATAGAAAACCAGACATATCAAGAGTGAGATAAATGCGTGGCATCTTCACATGGTAGAGTGAGAGGAAGATACATGTTCCACCTGCATAAGAAAGGCGTGTAAACACATCTTTAACCAACACTCGATCGTGATCAGATGTTTTTGGACTTCAAATGACAGTTTACAACGCGCGATTATTTGAATTTCGATTTACGCAATTTTTACAAATATAACTTGTTCTGAGGTTTGCTTTAATTTCTACAATATATTTCATACAGGAAATTTAAGTGACATCACATATCCCAGAACCCCAAACCACCCCCCCCCCCTCTGTCACAGACTGTCAAAATTCGGCTAACCCCTTCCCCCCCTAAAATTGTGATATCCTTTATGGAAGCTCCCAGATTTATTGAAATCTGTGAAAACACTGTTGTAGGAAATAAAACTTACTTTCTGGGGACTTTTCGAGTAACAGATTTTAAGTACTGTATAAAAAATTCACAATTCAAAATGACGGATGCAAAAAGCAGGTATCAAAGTAGTTTAGCAGTTCAATTTTAGAATTCAGTAGATAAACTTTGATTCCTTGTTCTTGTCAATTTCCTTTTAGTGCATTTCAGTACAGAACCCTGAGTTATTCAAAATATTTTATTAAACAAGCCAGAAAGAAATGATTTGGAAAGGCACGAAAATTACTATTTGTAAACCTCGAGGTTTTTAACATTGTTTTTCTAATGTATTTTTATTAGTTAAAAACTATCAGATGTTCAACATATTTTTCAATGTTAGCTAAAAGAAAATTATAGTGTAAAAAAACAGAAATTTAACAAAATTATCATTCATGAAAACAAAATTATGAAGATAAGAATTTCCTCAAATATACATTTTGCTAAGATGTAAAACCCAGCCATGTAACAATCAGCTCTAAGTTAAATATACTTTTCTGGTCGGGGGACCTTGACGGTCGGAGGCCCTGGAGCGTCGCCCCGGCCGCCTCAGGCTCGCTACGGCCCTACTTGTTTGTTTATGACAATTATTTAAAATTAAAAATTAAATTAAAATATTCTTTCTCATCATTTAAAATCGTCAATTTAAAAAAAAAAGTTTAGTTATTGAACCCTGTTATACTTTTTCTCCAAGTGATATTTTTTGTATCCGATTTATATGTGCTTCGAAGCAGCAAAGGGATATATGAAGAGTATACCTTTTTTACTTCTAAAAATGTAAAGACACTTACGGAATATTACTCTCATATGTAACATTCGCGAACCTGTTGATAAATATAAATTTAATCGTGCGCGTTATGGATTTGCGCTCGTTCTATTTTATTTTTCTTTCTTCACTTTCTCACTTTCCCTTACTTTTTGCGTTTTAGTTATTTTATACACCCAATATACCCAACACTGATCCCTACATATCTGCGGTCTCTACTGCACAGTCTCACATATCACAGGTTTTTACTGCGCATCCCTACGTACAGCATGGCTGTGAAGCGCAGCTCTACGTACCACAAAATATCTAGTCCGCATCCTTACGTCTCGTAGGCCTCTACTGCGCATCCCTGCAAAATTGTACTGTGCATCTATACGTAACATAAAACTCTACTGCGCAGCCATAGGTACTACAGGCCTCCACTAGGGCGCATCCCTACCTACTGCAAGACCGTACTGCGCATTTCTATGCACCATAAATATCTACTACGCACCGCTGCATACAGTATGCTTCTACTGCGCAGCTTCACGTACCTTATGTGTCTACTGCGCATCCATACATAATGCATGACTTTACTGCACAGCTCTATGAACCATAAATTTCTACTGCATATCTCTACAAACCGTAGCTCTCAATTTCGCAGCCATGCATACTACAGGTCCCTATTGTGTACTGTAGGACTCTATTGCGCAGCATAATGTGCTAAATAATTGCACTGAGCACATCCCCACGTACTTCAAAACTTGCTGCGCAGCTCTACGCAACACTAATCTCTACTGCGCATCCTTAATGTCATAGAACTTTACTACAAAAGTGTACTGCGCAGCTCTATATACCATAAATCTATACTGCGCAACCCTACATATAGTAGGTCTCTACTGCGCATTTCTACGTCTTGTTGGACTCTACTCTAGTGGGACGGGAGGAGGGAGCATCTCCTACCCCTCCTGCCTCACAACACCCCCCAAAATTATTTCCACTCTTCCCCCTCCCTCCTTTCATGATCTCTTCACTCATTACTCTATCTCATCACTCTCATCTCTCCTCTCTCTGTTTCTCTTTTGCATTCCACTCTTTGATCAGCCTTATTATGCACTCTAAGGATCTGTAATATAATTTTTATATGCTGATATTAGAAAGTATTTTCTAAAAAATACACAAAATACTTAAACTACAAAATACAATTCTTACGTGTATTTCAAATAATATTTTAAAATACTCAAATGTATTTTGTAGTTTTATTTGAAGTACATCAGCTAATTGTATTTTCCCGTGATGTATTTCAAATGTATTTTGTCTGAGTGTATTTTGTATTTCAAAACCCTCAAATACAATTTTTGCGAAATACTGCCCGGCTCTGAAATCCTTAAAGTACCTTAATATCTCTAAAATCGCTTGAAATTTCATTGAAATCACTTGATGCCTTTGGAAATATGTTTATATCCATTAAAATCTTTGATAACTGTTAAAATCCATAGAAATCTCTTGAAATCTTCAACCCCTTTAAATTCTTTTGAAATCTTTGAAATAGTTAGAAAACTGTAGAAATCATTTAAAATTCCTTGAAAATAAAATAAATAAAAGTTACTCTCTAAAATTCTGTAGAAATCCCTTGAAATTTGTAAAATCCTCTAAAATCTTTAAAATACTTGGAGGTCCTATCAAATCCCTTAAATCTTGTTGAATTCTTTTAAATCCTTTGAAAAGTTTGAAAATCCTAAAAAATTCTTTGACATTCCATAAAGTTTTTTAGATCTCTTGAAATTCTCTGAAAACATTTAAAATAAGTTCAAGTCTTTAAATTCCTTTAAAAGTTTTTTAATTCCCTTTAATCTCTTCAAATTGTTGAAATTCATAGAAATCCCTTGAAATATAATGTATTTTATTCCCTAAAGTTGTCTAGAAATTCGTTAAAATCCTTTAAAATCTTTTTAAATCTTTGTAAATCGTAATAATCCATTAAAATACGTAGGAATCATTAAAAATACCGTGAATATAAATTAAATTAAACTTATTCATTAAAGTTCTATTAAAAAACCCGTTAAAGACCCCTAGAAATCCTTGAAATCTTTGGAATCTTTTAAATAACTTAAAATCTTTAAAATCCTTTAAAATTTTGTAAGTTCCTTCATAGCCCTTGAAATTGGTGAGATCTGTAGAAATCCCTTGAAATAATTTGAAATCCTACGATAAGTAAATAAATCAGTCATACGTTTGTAGTTTTTAAAATTTTTTGGATCACTTCTTTTAATATTTTAACATTATTCATTTCTATACTGAGTTTCTTATAATGGTTTTCTATAATAATCTTTCTAGAATTGCGACAAAATGATAAGAAATTCATTATAGGAAAATCATAACAGGCCTACACTGAATTTGTTGAAATATTTTTTCATTAGGGTGTAACGGCCATAAGAAAGAATTACGAATCCATTGATTTTTTTATAAATGTTTAAATATCTCAAAATGTATTTGAATTTTACTTTCAAAAGTATTAATCTTAAAGAAAATTTTTTCGAAGAAATGTCATAGATCTGGAAAATATGCTTTTTTTCTTTAAAACATTTTTGTCTACAACTACTTATTTTTGAGGAAACTGAAAATGTTTAAGATATTAATTATCTTATTTCTCTCGAAACGAGTTGGTCGTAGAGAAAAATGTCTGAAAGACAAAAAATTTCTTTTTTCGAAATTTGTGAATTGTATTTTAAGCACTTTTTCCTGAAATTAGTATTATAAAAAATCGGATTTTTGATTAATAAAATTAGTTTTCAATTTGAAAAAATCCGATTTTCTTAATAATAGCATTTTAGACATTAGTTTCAAAATAAATTATATATTTGAAAAAAGACGGTTTTTGTGTTTGAGACATGTTTTGCTACGAATAAGTTTAATCTTTTATTTGTTAAAATATTTTTTTCGGCTTATTTAAAAAATTGCTTCGACACATTTTTCAAATAATTTTATTGTTATTAAATTGACTCAAAAAACCAATTAAATTTGTTCATATTATTAAGAGCTAGATTAAGTTAAATGTGTTGAATGAGTTTACCACTGCTGAATGAATCAGATTTTCAATATTTTTTGTAAAAAAAAAAATACCAAAATTAAAGAATTAAGTTACATCTAACTAACCTGAATGTTTTACTGCGCTTCACTTTTCACTAATCGCCTCAAAATTCTATTTGTCATGTTTTTTTCAGTCGGATTGAAGCCCATATTGATAGACCTACAATTTGATAATGAATAGAAATAACTAACCATTTTAAATTATGTTTCCCAATTTAACACTGTCATTTTGAAAACCAACTAAAATAAAGGTTGTTCGTTTATAGGTTTATGTCATTCTTTTCAATTCTTCTACTGTTTGTCAAAAGTCCTTCCTTATTAAAAATTTAAAAAATTGCCTACTATTATAAAAAGTATCTATGATGCTCAAAGTTAAAAAAATTAACGTTACAATGAATATTTTCAAGCTATTGTTTCTGATTTCAAATCATTTTTCCCGGTTCATATTTTATTATTAACAAAAATGATTTAAAAATTACTACCGAGAACTGATTAATGGAGTAATCAAATTTTATTCACTACTTATTATTACATATTTGAATAGGAGCGATAAATAAATTTTTTAGTATTATTTTTACATCCGAAATATATATATATACACAAATTTTTTAATTAGCTGTTGGTCCATTGTGCAAATGATTGTTATTTACTTCAGCATTGTCAGCCGTTGCATGTCTGGCTATTTCCTGAAAATTTTTTAAAAATCATCTTCACTATTTTAAATTGTGATTATATTTTAAACTATTCATATTATTTTACGTTTCCAGAAAGTTGAGAATGTTTACACTGTGTATTTACAACTCAAAAAACTTTTAAAAATATATATACATGAAGCAAAAATAAACATGTTTTCAAACGTGAAAAAAATTTCCAGATCCACAATTTCAGTATTGTATTTATTTTCTGGTTATACATATTTTCAAACCACTTTAAAAATTTTCAATTTAACAATTTTGTATTATTCAATGATTTTTTAATCTAATGAAATCTTTAAAACCATCGGAACTGTAAAATTCTCAAGTTTTAGACAAAATTTTTTTAAAAACTTTCAAAAATTATTTTTGACGACTATTTTTTTTTTCTTAAAAAGATTAAATAAAATCGTACCGCTTCAATAGCACTTTCGTAGTCTTGCTCACATTGAGAAATATGTGAATCTCTTGTAGATCCTTGACTCTCAGACCTGTTATAATTTTCATTAGACTCATTAGCGAGGTCTGGTCTCACAGTTTTCATTTTTAATCTTTGCTCTCTGTTTTTTGCTTCTATCACTTTTTCTCTTCTTGTCTCCCTATCCAGAAGCTAAAAATAAAAGTATTTAATAAAAATAATTTAAAAATCATAATCTAACAATCAGCAGATAGGTAGATATACTTTATACGGTATTATTTTTTAAATATTTCTTACAGCTGTTAGCAAAAGCTTGTCGTTTTTTTGATTCGTATTCAAGGCTTCAGAAAATTCAATTAAATATGTCGTTCCATTTTTACTCGAAACTGCAACTAATTGTCCTTGTTCATGAGGTCTAATACTAGTCAAACTTTCATCACACACCTATTTTTAAAATGAAATATTTGAATGTACAAAAATCGGTAAATAAATAAGAATTAGAAAATTGAAGTAGCTAGGAGACATTTTCTTATAATAAAAAAATTGTTAATGAGTTACTCTGAATTTAAATTGATTAATAAAAATAAATAAACCTTCACACTCAAAACTGGTGAATCTTGTTGAACAAGTAAATCCCAAGCATCCAATGTCCCATCAACTTTTGTAATAAAGAAGACAGAAAATCGAGTCGTACTCCAGGCTCCTCCTGTCAAAAGATCCCTATATCCTCTAAAAAAAATGTTTGGCCTTTATTTTCAAATTATAGAGTATGTCATTATGACTAATGATTTATTAATTTATTAATAAACTTACGGAGTCCAAATAATACAACCCTCTTTGCAGTCCTCTGACCAAATTCTAGCAGTCCAATCGCCCACGGTTAAGAAATTTTTAACGAATGTTGGATTTCTTTCCACACTTATTACAGGGCCATATTGAGCTTTAAATCGAGATGCAATTTTTTCCGCTGAAGTTTTACCTTTTCTATTTCCTGATATTACCATACCTATTGAAAAATTGGAATGTGCGATTAATTATTTATTTTTCTACTTCATTTTATTGTGGTTAGATATTAACCGTTTTCTAATCCACACATGAAACGTGTCCCTATTGATGGTTCGAATTGTAGTGCGGAAATTCCAATGGCTCTATCGACATCCTGTTCTTCAGGTTTTACTAAATCTATCACTAGGCTCTCCATAGGGCTTTGTAGTTTTCTTGTGTCCCACCATTTGACCTGTAATCATATTAATTACTTTATTTTAACAAATTTGTTGCAAATTTCTCACTTAAACAATATTAAATGATTTTGTTTCAGAAAGAAAATAATATTAATTAATTAAATTTAATTAAATCAGATTTTACATTTCCTATTGTAGAAAAACTAGTGACGTAGATATTTTAATTTGTTGAAGAAACTTCTAGATAAGATAATGTTACCTGTCCATCTTTGGAAGCACTGAAGAATTCTGTTCCTGTTTTTGAGTTTATCCACAAAACTTTACTGCTCGGTTCTCTGTGACTATTTTCGATTAAACTTATTTCAGCTGGTTCTGAAGGTCTTCTAACGTCCCAAACAGCTATCTGTCCAGTCATTAATCCACTGATGAGAATGTTACTATCTTTAGGATTGTATTCTAAAGTCACCATTGGACAAAAAGTTTTCAATTGCATGTATGGTTTATTCGGATTTTCTGAAAAAAAATATTTTCTCATGTATGAATCTTTTTACAGTAATCAAAAATAATATATTTGAAATATTTTAAAATTATATGAACAGTAAAAATGTTTGGATAAAAGTTTATAAATCTGTTTAAAAAGCATGGTGGTTAAACAAATCTCGGAAAACAATTCCTTGTCAAATTTTCAAATTCAAGCCTTCAAAGCTGAACCATTTAAAATTTGAAGCATTTAAATTACAATTCTTGATATTCAAAATTGGGCGATTTTTTTTTAAAACGTTCAGTATTGTACAACTTTAAATTGTAACAAACTTCTGAGTTGAATAAGTTGGAATAAAAATTTAAAGGTTGTACAATTTGAATCAACAACATTAAAAATTGAATTGTCCTAAACCCACTCTCTGCTGTACTAACATATTTTTCTCCTTACATGTAAATTTTACAAAATCGAGCAATAACCATACAATTGCATAAATTCTTTTTTTAAGTCAGCTGTTCCCGTCGCTAATTTCCTAGCTGTGGGTGCCACGTAAAATAAGCCTTTAAACAAAGAAAACATTTAAAAATGAATAAGAAGAAATTCAATATTATACAGTTTCAAAATAAAAACTATACCAGTCTAACATTTAAATTTGAGGCACTCAAAATAAAACATCCTTCAGAATATTTTAAAATTTTTAATTGAACATCAAAATTTTTAATTTCGAATTTTACAGGTGCGAAATGGAATATTTAAAAGTGAACGATTTTGATTTAAAATCGAAATTTAAAAATTTTTAAGTTTAAAATTATTTTCAGAATGATGCATTTAAAATCGTATCAATTTTCAAATCGACTTTATTCAAATTTGTATAATTTCATGTGATATGATAGGTTTTTTGACTAATTTTATGAATTCAAAATATCAATTTAATTTTTGTAAATTTCCTAAACTATATTTCCCCAAATCTTAAAAATTGCTACTTTTATTTAATCTTATTATTTAAGACTCTCATTAGCGTTACTTATTAATTTCTAAAATAAATCTGCATATTAATGTGCAACAAGTTTTAGTTTACAATTAAAAACAATGTAAGATATCCTAAATTATTATTTTACTAACCCACATCCCAAATATAAGAAACAGTACTATAATTAGCAGTCTTTTTGAAAGACGTATTGCAATAACTAACAGCTAGTCGATTTCCTTGATCTGGAGACCAAGAAAGATGAGTAATTGGTCTTTTCATAGGAAGAGGATCTCGATAAACATTAACAGTTCGAGAAAATGTCTTCTGCACAAGAGGAGTTGATTCATTGTTGCTAAAGTATTGCTCGTAAATATTGCAGGCGTTGTTTTGTAAAATGCAGTGTTCCATGCCCTTAAAAAAATTGTATTAAAATTTTTAAAAATACATCATCAAAAAAAATTCTATTTATAATTTGATTTGAAATTCAAAATTCAATTACTGGTAGCATCTGAAGCATTGTGTGAATGTACAATTCATCCTTTTCGATTTTACGTCTGTATCGAACTGTCTGTTCTAAATCTTGCATATTTATATCTTTAGGCCAACCACCCTCCACGTGATGCATTCCATTTTCTTTGAATGTGGCAGTTGTTGTGTTAACCTGAAAATTTTAATTATTTCTTCATTACAACAATCATATAATTTTCTAAAAATCAACTTACCTTACAAATCCGATTAATTCCCAGTTTAATTTTATGTTAATGAGAATATCAAAATTCAGTCTCAAAAAATTGTTTGGTTTGAAAATGTATTTTTTTTTAAACTTCTAAGTTTTAAGTACCTCATGAGAAGCGTAGGTTTTATTACACTGCGTGCCTTGTGTTACCGGATCTATCCTAATAAAATTCTGTCCCAGCGAAGCATCTGATTTGATATCAACTTCGATTTTCTCACGTTCGGAAAAGTTACACCACTTTCCAAATTGCCATCGCTTTTTCTCATAAGAATATTGTGAATCCATTTCGCTGATTGTTATTTAATTTACATTAAATGGTAAAGTAATATAATTTAACTGCAGTTAACTAAATTTATAGTAAAATAAATTATAATAATTAGAGTTTAATTAAAAAGACATTACTCATATCTTAATTGTAAAAAGTAAGCTTTATTTTACATTATTTTGTAGTAAAATAGTCACAATACTTTCGGTTGTTAAGCGTTTCATGAAAATATAATACTGAGGCGATGTACGACATTTGTTGGATCAATCAAATCTCCAAGGATGTGAACACGGTGGAGATTTTCGTCGTAATTAATTTTAAATATTTCAGTTTTTATGTATTCCGATAAGCAGGAATTTTCTAAACTTCTAATTTTTGGCCTTTTTCAATTTCTCATTTTGCAATCATTTTTTTAATTTTTGTTGATAACTATTCTAGAAATCTTATTATCCATATTTTCGTGCAAAACTTGGCCCATAAGCCATAATGTAATTTCTTAAAATTTATAGGTCTTCTCAAAGGAACTTTCAAAATTTGTAAATCTTTTGTAAAAATAAGAGATGGAATATTTTAGTCTGTTCTGACTAAAACAGTTTCTTTTGGATTCAAAACTTGAATGATCGTAAGGCACATTTTGTAAGCTTCTGAAAATTCCTTGCCATTGGAATCTAAAAATTTTTTAGCATCTGGAATCACTTTATGAAGGAGGTAATGGACTAGAACTTCCTGGTATTTTGCTCTCTGCAGTTGTTGTATTACATCGAAGAGTGAAACGAGTTGAGCTCTACTCGAATAACGAATGCAAAGTGTTTTAAATATTCCTGGAAATTAAAAATATTCGTCTAAATTGGCAAATTATTGAAATAAAGTTTTAGGTTCTCAGTTACCAGTATTTAAGTTTTTAAATATTCACAGAGAAATCATTTAAAAATAAAGGAAAACACCTTTAAAAAAACGTTTAGAACATTTGACTGAATCTCTACCTTCAAAATTTGTGATACACAAATCGTTCCAAATTCCATTAGACATCCATCCTCTCTTATTAAGAAGTGAACATCTAGAACCTTCAGAAATTTTGGATCTTCTTGTATCCTTCTTATCATGGAATATATTTTTATATTCAGAATCTAAATTAGAATATTTTGTTTTAAGTTCGTTCTTCTGAGCACGAGTTTTATCCTTGTCGTAAAGTACTCCTAAGATTTCTATGTAACCTTTTACTAGGGTTGAAAGTTTTTCTGATTTTGAGTTTTGCTTTTCTCTTTGATTACACTATAATAAATAAATTAAGTAATTGAAGAGATAAAGAAAAACTTTTCAAAATTAAATTTCTTAGCTCTAAGACACCTACCATATTATTGAATTCCATAAGGAATTTAGTAGAAGCTTCCTCACTTTTTTTGTCCCTCGTTTCAGTTTCAGAAAGACTTGCTTTCAAATACGAATGATGAACTTTTAATACTTTCACAAGACTCGAAGGCACTCCATGTCTATCAAGTCCTTCCACTGCATCCACAGATTTTACAGATTTTGTGTTGGTATCGTTGCCGTGAAATGGACAATTTTCATTTTGGAGAGGCCTTTCATCAATTATTTCTGGAGGATTCTGAATCTGCATCTTTCGTAAAAATAATAAAATTTAATATTCATTTTTTAGTTACATGTACACTACCGGCTGAAATGATCTACATGTCTGTTTTTCAAGCTGTTGCTAAAGTGCCTCTATTTTTATAATATTAACATGAAATTTTTTT
>JAUMHM010000016.1:43162542-43172995 GCA_032362435.1 Melikaiella ostensackeni | reverse complement strand
AAATACTACTACGAAATGTCAAATTTTGAGGTTTTCAACTTGATATTTATCTGTCATTATTACGTCAAAATAATGAAATTCAACTTTTTATAAAAGATATGTCCCTAATATTAATCATTTTAATAAAAAGCTGAGAGAATTACATACCTTCATGTAAAAAATTGGCTAGTGAAAATCGCTGCTTTGGTTAAATCTTCCTTTTTCTTTTTCGAATATCTCCTAAGATGTACAAGGAAAAAATATAAAACTTGCAGGATACCTTTAGGTCGTGAAACTCTAGATACCCGATTTTCTCATGAGACTTCGTCCGATTTTCATTTAAAACTACTTCAAAAATCACATAAATATAACCCTTTTCTAGCCGGTACGAAACGGAATAACAGTGTTAATGAGGTTAGCTCTTAAAATTCGATTGCTTTACATTTAAAACTAAATAATTTTTTTAAATTGGACAGTTTTCTTAAAAATGAAATCCTATTTTTATTATTTTCACGTTATATAAATATATGAAATTGCTGTTAAAGTATAAGAATAAAAAGAATAAAAATAGGATTGAATTTTCAAGGAAACTTTCCAATTTAAAAAAAATTATTTAGTTTGTAACGTACAGCAATCCAATTTAAAGAGCTGACTTTATTCATATTGTTATTCCATTTCGTTCCGGCTAGAAATGGGTAATCCATACGCGATTTTCAAAGTAGTTTCGAATAAAAACCGGGCAAGGTACCATCAAAAAATTTGATCGGGTGTGTAGTGTCTCACCATCTAGAGATACCCTGCAAGTTATGTATTTTTACTTCTGCATCTTAGGAGATATTCGGAGAAGAGAAAGGAGGATTTAAACAAGGCGACGATTTTCACTTGCCAATTTTATACATTTAGGTATGTAATTCTCTCAGCTTTTGATTAAAATTATTAATATTAGGGACATATCTTTTTTAAAAAGTTGAATTTCACTATTTTTACATAATGATGAGAGATAAATATCCAGCTGAAAACCTCAAAATTTGACATTTCGCAGCAGTATTTTGTAATTACTTTTATTAATAAAATTAGCTTTCGAATGGAAATAGATTGTTACCGCATGAAACTTAAATTCGTAAATGTTGATATAATTTTAGTCTGAGTCAAATTATTGCATGCTTTTAGCTAAAATAACAGAATTTTGTAATGCAGCGCACCCGCCATTTTCTCAGTGTATAAGACTGTTTAAAAATCATTTTTACAGACGGAGTCATATATTAACGCTTATAAATAGTGAAATTCGACTCTTGGAATATCCAGGAACATTATATCTTAACATCAAATTTTTTTGAAATCAGGTCGCAACGATGTCTAGACGATCTACTCTGGAATGACCCTGCATCTATAGTGGAAATTATAATGTTTGGCTAGTCCAATTTAGAGGGTAGTTGAAAAATAAATAAATTACCTTGAAGAAACCAACGACGGCGACATTATGTGCATCAATGAAGGCTTTGGCGTCATCAACTGATTGCAAGTCTTTGGCAGCTGGTCCAGTCTTTTTCAGAACCCAGCTGACAATGTCGTCAGCCGATCTGCCACCGCTATATTCAATGACAGAACCCTTGCGGTAGAATTTAAGGGTAGGATAACCTCGAACATTGTGTTTTTCAGCTAATTCTTGTTCGACGGTGGCATCGACCTTTGCTAGTATTATCTCGGATTTAAGTTCTTCTAATTTCTCTGCTGCTTTGGTATATTCGGGTGCCAACTGTTTGCAATGGCCACACCATGGTGCATCTAATAAAAAATAAAATACAGTAGGACAAGATAATTACTCGAACCTTACTTGACCGGAAAATGACCGGGAATTTGATTCAGTGACCGGGATTTTTTTCTCGCAGTTTTTTCGGTCATGGGAGATCATGAAGCTTCGAAGTGGTTCATCCAAATATTAATAAAATACCTTTTAACAGATTTTTAATATTCCTTGAATCTGTAAACGTATATTAAGTAAAACACTTTAAAACATAAGACACAATTGTTCGAAATTTGAATTGCACTGATCATTATTATGACATTTAAGGCTGAAAATATTTAAAATTGGACAATTTTCAACCAAACACATTTAAAACTAAAAGATTACATAGTGAAACTTTCACAATCCTTTGTTTTCCAAATTTTCAATTCAAGAGTATTAAAATGAATATTTTTTAATTTTAAATTTTTAAATCAAAGAATTAAACATTTAGCAATATTTTAAGGATGTCCTAGGTGTACATTGAAGCTCAAAATTAATGAATCTTTAAATTTACTTATAAAATAGTCAAAAAAAGGCCGATTGATAATTGTAAAGAATTTTAAAAAAGAAACCTTAAGATTCTTTACAAAACTATTCGTTACGTTTTTATTAAATATTATTTAGGAAATGACGAACAGAATTGTAATGAATCTTTTAAGGACTAAAATGAGCTCTTGTTAATTAAATTTGAATGAAAATTAGGAATTTTAACTAAAGTCGAAGGGAAAACACAAATATGCAAATAACTATATTTAAATAAACAATTATGACTTCCACTTAGTATGTGGACACGCCCATTTGTTAGCATTTAATAATTTGTTAATTTTTAATAATTCGGGGTTAAAAATTTGTTCTCTTAAATAAGTTAAAAGCTATCTAACTTATGAATAAAATGAGTCCAGATTGAAGTTATTTTGTCAATTTTGAAAGAAGTTATTGCAAAAATAGTGAAAATTGTAATGTTTGAGGTTTTCCTAAATTTCGAATAAAATCTGAAATTATCAACATTTTTCAATGTTCTTAGGCTCATTTTAAAGGTCAATTTTCAAAGAATCGCAGCAACTTATCAGCGTAATTGTTCATTTTTTTGCACTGTGCAAAAAGCTCAAGTTGAAATAAGAAAGTTAAGAAAATTTGAAATCATCTCGTTTGTAGGAAAATAATAATAAAAATCGAATGAATGTTTATTTTAAAGAATTTACAGAAAATACAAGATTAGATAATTCACATATTTAAAAACATTTGTTTCTCAGAAAAATTTAAATATTCTTTTCTAAGAATATTTACATTTTTCCTCATTTGTTGTTCCAACTTGAACTGCTTGCACCATGCAAGAAGACTTTTTTTACAATTAATCAGACAAGTTCCTGTGATTGTATAGAAATTAGAGTTGTAAATGAGCACAAAAACATAGAGAAATGTTTATTATTTTGAATGCTATTTAAGATTTTTTAAAAACGCTACAATTTGAATTATTTTTGCAGTAGATTCTAAAAAATTTTCAAAATTACTTCATCCTGCCATCATTTTATTCAGAATTTAGATATCTTTCAGCCTATTTAAAGAGAAAAATTTGAACTCAATAACTAACAATCCAAAATTAACAAATTTGAAATACTAAAAATTTTTGACCCGCATATTAAGTGGCGGTAGTGTATTTTCAATACATTCTTTTTTATCGAAAATAAAATTTCTCACTGCTTTTGGAAAGTACATATAAGATGTCCTGAAAATGAACATTGGGCTTTTATCAGTTTGTAACTAATGAAATGATTAATTGACCGGGAAAAATGAAAAATTGACCTATCGAAAACCGGGAATTAAAAATCATCCATCGGATAGACACCCTGTAAATATGAGGAGTAATAACGCTTTAGGAAACAAGTCTTGAGGAAAAAATTCAAATATCCTTATCAAAATTTCGTGATAAGAATAAAATCAACAGGTTGAAACGTGTTTTTCAAGTTTTGAGGAAATGGTTAAATTGAGGAAAAATTTAGCTATTATTAGTTTAAGAACTTAAGGTGTGATTAACGATGAAATTATTTATTGTATTTGAGAATAAAAGTCAGGAGTCAATTAGCGTGAAAGTAACTAACACAATAAAATTGCCACACAGTGAAAGAATGTCATTATACTGCACTTTGTGCATAGAGATGTAAATTTTATTAATGACCTAGTTAGAACTTGAGAAGGTACAAAGATCTCTTTTTCGGTATTTTATTTTAAAATACTGGAGAAAAAGAAGGTCAATTCGAAACGACGATAATTCGAGATATTTCAAATTAAAATTATTCAATCTTGAACGGTTAAATCTTGAGGCTGCTTAACTTTTGGGCTTTCAATTTGCAATCATAATGATCAACTTTAAAATTTGAGAATGTGAAAATATCTGCGCTTGCATCAAATGAGCAAAAGTGAGAAAAAACCAATCACAGGAGGAAAGTGACTCACTGGCGGGCTTATTTGACTTATTTACGAAACAAAAGTACATTTATTAAATAAAATGAATATTTGATCGCTTAAGATAGGTTTGATTTTCAAATTCTATACTCATTAAGCAACTTTCGTACGTTTATTCTCAACTTCTCAAATTCAGACTTATTTACGAAACAAAAGTACATTTATTAAATAAAATGAATATTTGATCGCTTAAGACAGGTTTGATTTTTAAATTCTATACTCATTAAGCAACTTTCGTACCTTCATTCTCAACTTCTCAAATTCAGACTATGCCATATGGCACAAAATATGGAACACGGCTTTTTTAATTCATCACTTCAGGAACTTCGGTTCACTGACGCCGGATGTTCCAAAATATAAAAAGTGCCTAGAATTCGTAAACAGCAGAAAATAGAGTAGTGTTTCATTTACTGGAACTTCAATAATGGATGATGAACCGGCACCGGAGAAGAAAAATGAGGAGCCATCTTCAATAAAACTGCTACTAATGATCCAATAATTTCTTGTTACCATTTTAGCAATATGTTTAGACTTGAATTGAAATATTTGAACAACATTATACTCAACTTCGCACTATTACCAGTCTTTTTAAAAAATTGTAAGGTAATGATACTCCAAATTCCAAAATGAAGCACATTTTACGATATTTTCCCAAGACTTGGTTTCAGCCAAAAAATGTAAACTCGTGTTTTATTGGCCAACATAGTTTTTGCGTAGAAAAGATCTATTGACACGAATTTTATTGACTTTTTTTCAACTCAAAAAATTATCAGTAAATACAGCAACTTGTATCCTTTTATAAATGCAGACTTTTTTTAAAAATAAAAATTTACTCCTGAAAAGCTTGAAAAAATCGCAGATATCTATTTGAAAAAAAAATATCACAAATGTCAAAGATCGTACACAAAATTCTAAATCGAAGTCCTTTTTTTTACAAAAAATTCTTTTACTGGAAAGCTTCAGCAAATCTCGTAACTTTTTTAAGGAGTCGCTCCAAAACGAGATGACGTGCATCCGAAAGCAGGGACAATTCATCATTTGATGACGTGGAAAGCGGGACAGCTGGAAGCTGCTTTCAACACGTGGGAGAGAGAAAAGAGACGTTTGGAGCGAGTCCTTTCCGAAGCAACAGGAGAAGTGGGAAATGAGCCCGGAAAAAGGGAAATTGAAAAATAAATAATGACTTACAGAATTCAAGCAGGACGTATTGGTTTTCATTAAGGACATCGTCGAAGTTGTCCTTCGTGATGACAAGGATTCCTTCTTCGGTCTCGATTTGAGCTGATGCTGAGATTTCGACGATGCCAAAGGCCGCCACCAAAATCGCTGTCAAAACTTTCATCTTGTTTGTCGTTTAATGAATGGCGACCACGATTCGCGGATTGCCTCGATCACAGGAAGTCGCTGGAAGTCTCGCCGTGATAGAATGCAAACACCGACTGGAAGCAACGCGAGTTCGTCGACTAATGTTTTTGGCACACCGGCGACGAGGAGGAAATGGTTGGAGTGAGTGAATGTTGAGCGAGGACCAAAAGGTTGGGGACCTTCGCTTTGTGAAACGCGGTTAACGCGTGGCACCGTTTTTGATCGTGGTGGCTGCTGATTGGCCAAGAGAGTTGACAGAGCCTAAAGCGCCGAAAGACAGTGAGAACCGGCGTCAAGAAATTTGAATCAGCCTATGAGACCGGATTTTGACAGTTGTGGGCGTGTGTCTAAAAAACATTTCAGAGAGAGAGAGGTTATGTGGCAAAATTTGAGAGAAGTTTTGAGCATTTAAATTCTTCCGCCATCTTGCCGGATGAACATTTTTGGTTTCGAAATTTAAAAATTGCTGGTGGGATAAATTTATGCTTATGATAATGTAATCAAGGTGATTTAGTAATTGTAAATGAAGTTTAGCTTAGTATGTTAAAATTTGAGATGTGCAAATTGCACTGATTGCACAATGCACATAAATGCAAAAAGTACAAAATCTGGTCGGCAGTTGTCGGCTTGTGAAGACTGAAGACACGTGACCAGCGGCCATGATTAGGCGCGGTTTTTAAATTTCACGCGATAAATACTGATTTAGCAAAGTTTGGGTTCGTGATGGAAGATTCAGAGAGTTCTGATGAGGTAAAATTTATTACAATTTATTTATGTATGCCATCAAAAACGTCAAGTTATTTCAAAAATAGAAATACATTACGAACAGTTGAAAATTAAAACCCGTTTAAACCGTAAATTTATAATATTTTGATCTTTCTCATATTTTTTTATTCATATTTTATAAATGGAGATTTTTTAAATTTGGTTTAAAAAAGAAGTATATGTTGATATGCATAAAACTCATTTTCAGTACTGCCAATTCACCGAAGAATATTTTTTTTAGTATTGAGTCAACTTTGATTTTGCGATTTTTTTACTCTAACCCAGAAATTTAATAATATTATAATAGAAATATAAAACAAAATTACGAAAATTCCAATATGAAAGGCATTCAGTTTGAAATTTTGAATTTTAAAAAAATTCGAAATTAAAAATATTTCAATTTTGAAATTATACTTGCTTAGGGTGTAGTGTAAAATACAAATTTTTGAAATTGAAAATGCGTGAGGTCTTGTTTTTTCCTTTTTGCCTAAGACAGATAACTGTAGAGTTTTATTACGAACAAAAAAATTTTGATGTTCCGCAAAGCCAAAATACGTCAAAAATCCCTCAAAAAAACTTTTTTTTTATTTACTCCACAAATATCGGTTGTATCGAAAAATTATTAATGACAACAATTTTCGGGAACGAAATAATACATTTTTCATGTTGAAGGAATTTTTCGATTCAACCAACCGTTCTCGAGAAAAATGTGTAATTTTACTTCTCAATGTAAAGAATTTTAAAATGCAGTTTTGATGACTTAAACAATTAAAAGTGAAAAACGTTTGAAATTAAAAATTTTTGATGAAAAACATTTCAAGTTGATCAACTGTAAATATAAATTAATTGACTATTTTAAATTTTCAAATAATTTCAAATTAATAGATTCATAATTAAACGCTTTTATTAAATTTCAAATCCTATTCAAATATTGTTTCCGTCTAAAATATTTAATTTTTAACCCATTCAATTTGAATTTTTTTAATTAGGAAAGAAGAACCATTTTAAAAATATTTTTCAGCATTTGACTGTCCATTAAAAATGAGCAATTATGAATTAAATATTTAAAAATAAACAATTTGAAACAGAAATGTTTGAAATAGAAAGCCTTGAATCGTTAAAATTTTAGAGTGCTAAATTTCGACTTTGAACGTTACAATTTTAATTGTTCCTGTTTAAACATTTTTAATTTGTGGGTAAAAGTTTTGAATTTTTATGTATAAATTACAACCGAACAATTATTAATTTGAAATGACTTACAGTTACCGAATTACGAAAAAAAATGAAAGTACCGAAGTTGTTTATTAACGAAATTGAAATATTCTGCAAGTGAAAGTTAACGAAACTAGAAAAAGTGAAAAATTTTTAATTTCCGAAATTACTCAATTCCGGAAATGATAAAATTATCGAAATTTTCAAACCCGTTATTTCAAAATTTGAAATTAATAAATTCCCGAAACTTTAAATTTTACACAGATTGGAAAAAACTGCAGAAAAGGTCGATTCCCTTTTTTAGAAAATATGATTCTAACAGATACAAAATGTTAAACATTATTTTTTTTTATTCTTTTGAAAATTCGAAATTTCGGTAATTTACTGATTTCGGGAATTTGAAATTCCAGGATTTTGAAAATTCGGCTTTTAAAATTCAAGTAATAATACAATTTTGGGAATTTAATAATTTCAATAATTTGAAACTTCAGAATTTTTCTATTATCGTTTACTTTCACTTTCGGAATATTTTAGTTTCGGAAATTTTCTATTTCGGTGATTATATTTTCGGTGTTTTTCAGAACTCGGGATTTTTATTTTTCGGCAAACTTATGTCAACCCCTTAAAATGATATATTTGTGAATATTTTCAAATTTATATTTGGGTGGATTTATATTTTTTTACCAGATATCTTTGAGCTATTCAATTTTAAAAGTTTAAAATTTAAAAGAGTTCCACTTTGAATGCTTTAAGCAATTCAGTTTTTATTACATACTTCAAATAAAAATATTTTCAGCTTTAGAGTTCGAATTTTTGAATTTCAATGACCGTGAGGATTTTTCGCGAACCGGGAAATAACCGGGAATTTTTCTCCTCGATTAAGCAGCCACCCTGAATTTTTTTCAGTAATTTGTCTTTATCAATTTTGTTGAAATTACATATAAATACATAAATAACCAGCGGAGCTAAAATGAATTTATTTCGTCACAAATGGACGAAATCTTCTAAAAAATTGCTGCTCTAAAAAAACAGGTGTCTGGAAAATGCCCCAAAAAATAAAAAATAGCAATTTTATGTAACTTTGTAAGTTTTTAAGTAAATTACAAATTTTTTGGCCAGTAAAATTTTTATTTTGAAGTTGTACAATTTTTAACGTTTTCAATTTAAAATTGTAATTCAATATTTTTAGTCATTCAACGGTAAATTATACAAGTTCGAATATTTTATATTGAAATACTGTTCATTTTTGAAGGCCTTGACATTAACATTGTTTGACTTTTGCTTCCAATTTTAAAACTGGTTTATTTGAATTTGGTCAATTATTTTATTAAAATTTTTGAAATCTGAAGTTTATAGACAGTTGACAATATTTAAAATTCCTTCAAGAATTCTTGCTTAAAATGAAACACTGGTATTATTCATTTGTGTACAAAGTCAATAAAGCGGTAAAATAAACAAGGAATTGTTCAATCACTCAGCAAATTTTCCTTGCTGTTACATGTTTATTTAATTGTCATATGAAATGCTATTTTAAAATTCAAATTGAACATTGCATGATTTAATCCGCATATTTATTGGACGTAAATATTGATTGGAGTAAGGAAAAAAGCATACATTTTGTATTATCGTTTAAGAGGAAAGTCTGCCCTCAAATCTATTTTTAAAATTTACTGGAGCAAAAATTCCATGAAATTTTTTTTTTCATAAGATCGAAATAAAATCTAATCTCTTATGAAAATTTTTTGTGTACCAAAAAGGAACACCCAAAAATTTCACAAATCAAAAAAAGACTTTTTGAATACCCGTTTTTCCGGCTCATTAGAGACAGGTACACAGTAAATGTACACAACAGAAAGAAAAAAAGAGGGAGAAAAAAGAAATAGTCAACCAAAACCATCCTCACACTCTTTCTTTTCTCCGTCCTTTTTATACTACTGGGGACCCAATATTTTTCGAAGCCAATTTAGACTTCCTCATCAGGGATAATTTATAGGTAACATAACAGGTATGGATTTTTTTCAATTCATTAGTAATTATTATTTACATCTGAAATATTTTTAAAAAATATCCTTCAAGTATAAAGAAATTTCTTTGATAAGTAAATATTATTTACATCTGAAAAATAAAGAAACATCATTTATGGATATTCAAGCTCAGTTTCTTAATATATATTTCATTCATCATTTTAAAAGTCTTGATCTTGATTTCGGTGAAAAATCACTGAATGACCCCCATAGTACAAGTGGTTGCCCTTTTACAAAATGAATTTTGAATATGTCAAAAAAACATTCAATAAAAAGGCTTATATCCAATTTATGATTCCATCTCAAATTCTGTTATATTTGGCCAGGTCTCTTTTCGAATTTATAGCTTTGTTACCCTCCCTTTTAATGAATAGCATTTCCATGAACTCCCTCTTCCTTTTATTCTTTTCATGATATAGAATTTTAACACCATCCCAATTAATATCATGCCTTGTTGTAAGTTTATATTTTGTAAGTACTGAATAATATCTAGCACTTCTATGAAAATTGTTTTTATGTTCGTCTTCTCTTGTTCTAAGCGATCTCTTTGTTTGTCCCATGTAAACTGCCTCACATTGCTTGCATTTCAATTTGTAAATTATATCTTGCTTATCCAGTTTTTCATATTTGTCTTTCCCTAATTTAATAAACAGGTTGCTTTTGAATAGAACTCTATATATCGTATGTAAACCTAGTCTTCCTAGCACTGATTTCAGGATTTTTGATATCTTACCAAAATAGGGTATAACTACTGTATTGAATCTATTGTATTCCTGTAAATTTCTTTTATTATGATTTTCTTTGCTATTTATCTGAACAAGTGTACTGTGTATGTGTTTTTCAATGAAAGTAATAGGAT
>JAUMHM010000016.1:43143483-43155652 GCA_032362435.1 Melikaiella ostensackeni | reverse complement strand
GCGCAGTCTCTCTCATTCCCCTACCGAAGTTGAGACGGACGTTTCCACTTACAGA
This sequence comes from Melikaiella ostensackeni, assembly GCA_032362435.1. Lineage (NCBI taxonomy): Eukaryota > Metazoa > Arthropoda > Insecta > Hymenoptera > Cynipidae > Melikaiella > Melikaiella ostensackeni. The sequence continues at coordinate 43,155,597 of JAUMHM010000016.1, read as the reverse complement.
GCGGCCTATGGCTTATCGCCTCTGTCTATATTATCTCTATGTGATTTTATCAGCAAATAATGCTGTTAGCACTGGACGAAAGACGACTGGTAAAAATTAAATTTTTTATTTCTCTACATTATACTTTTAAATTATCATAAAAAATTATTCAATAATGTTTTATAAAATTAGTTAGATAAAAGATATATAACTGTAAAAGTTCCCTTGTTAATTAGATTCGATTTTTTTATGCAGATGCCTTCGTACAAAGTAACATCGGAAATATATGCAGAAAACAAAGATTCTGACGAGGCTACAGGAGGAAATAGTAAGTTTAATTTCTATTTATGAGGCATTCTCTGGGAGCAGGCCACCATGAAAAATAGTTTCTTCGATTTTCATGGTATTCACGTATGTTGTAATATATACGGATCCGAGAGAAGTACGGCTTCTTGTGGTAAATTTTTCAAGCTTTCGAATGGAACAAATGAAATTTTCAAAACAAAATTTTTCCATAAAAAATTTATGACATTATGGCTTTAGACTAAGTCCTCAAATTTTAAAAAATATAACTTTTTTCCCTAATTTTCGATTAAATTTTTTTCATTTCATTTATTTCATTCGAAAGCTTGGAAAATTGACTGCAAAAACCCATATTTGAAATTAAAAATGAAATTATTTTAACCAAAGCTATCTAATTTTTAAGCGAGCCGGGCACAAAAAAACTTTTTTTCAAAGTGGCTCGCTCTCCATAGAATGCTGCTTATCAAAAATTGTATTAAAAAAGCTTCTTTCGGTAAATTGTATTAAATTTGTTTTTTTTTTCAGATAGGATTTCAAAATTTATCTTCAAACATCCTCCCTTTTTAATCAAACAACTTTTTGAAAACCAAAAGCCAAGGTATGACAAAGATGGAGATTTGATCGTGGAACGAGAAAAAGAAGGAACGTTATCAATCGGTAGGACTCCACCCTGATATATCTATTATATATTCATAAAACACTGTGCCTTTTAATAATTATAATAATTAAAAAATTAATATCCAGAACACTGTACCTCCACCGAATTGAAATTAGTAGGCTTGCAACTTTGGCGAGGAGCATTTTTACTAGCAGATTTTATACTAGCAAATCCTGATCTCTTTAAAGACAAAACTATCTTAGAATTGGGTTCAGGTGTCGGTCTTACCAGTATTATTGCGAGCAATTTAGCAAAAAAGGTGATATGTACAGGTAAGCAGTTGGAAAATGTTACTCTTCAAAAAACAATATTAAATAAAAAAAAAGTATTTTGATTTCCAATAATTTTTTTATTTCATTTTCTATTGAAAACTTTTATCTGATTTCAAATTTCGTTTTTGCAGACGTGAATATAGGAGATATTCTAAAACTTATAGCAAGGAATTTTGAAAATAACAAACAGTACGTTAAGTGCAAAGTTAAGATAGCAGAAGTAAATTTTTTGAACTTGAAATGGCCCAAAGAACTTTGCAAAGATTTTAAGACTGTGGATATTATTTTAGCAGCTGACGGTGAGTCCACTATAGTACATATACATATTAGAAATACAGGGGGGCGTTGAGGCCACTCAAAATAAAAAAAATCCGGGTCATTTCCAGATTTTTTCCCGACATATTGTTTTTATAAATTTTTACGCGCTCAACACGAATCTAATATTCATTTTCCTTAAAACCTGGGTAAAATTGTTTTTTTTTTCTGCAATTCAAGTTATCTTATAGGTAAAAAAATCAAATAAAACAATGTTTTTTAAATACATTTTCATGTGCTAAACACGATGATGTTTTACTTCATTTTTTTTCCTGTAATAAATTAACTTTAACTACAGCAGAAACAATGTACCCGTCAATTTTAAATGCAAATGTTCAATTGAATAATTTGAATTATAAGGACTGCAGAATTAGATAGTGTTTCAAAATAGAAGTCTTAAAAACTAAAAAAAAATATTGTAGCTTTCAGTTTTGAATTTATAGGGTTTCAAAATGCACAATTATATTGCATAATTTCGAATTGGAATCTGGCAAAATAAATTTTTTTTATATTCCGATATAAAGAGATGTAAATTTTAAGCATTCAAAATTTGTAATTAGAAATTAGATAGTCTTTCAAAATAGACTACAAAATTGAATATATTATAATTCGAAGCATTTAAAAATAAGATATATTTCAAATTGTTCAACATGAAAATGTTACACCCACAACAAGTCAATAAATTGTATTTTGAAGCCTTCAATTAAAAAAAAATTCAGCACAGAGTTGAATTATTTAAAATCATTAGTACATAATTAGATTTGTTCAATATCAAATTAGAAGCCTTCAGTATTATGCAATTTTAAATTAGAGTCTTCAAAGTTCAAAATTTATGAAAATTAATAATTTAATAAAACATTTGACGTTGAACTATTTTTAACTCCAAAATTTAATATTGCACAATTTTAAGTTGCGATTCTGCAAAATAAATTCTTGGAATGAAGAATTAAAAGGTGAAATTTTAAAATTCCAGTCTTCAAAATTGAACAATTTTAGGCATTGAAAACTGACTGCCTTTTTTTGAAAAAATGTTCCAAATTGAACCTGTTTCAAGTTCAGAGCTTTGAAAATTGAGTAATAATTTTAAGTTCAAAATGCTTAAAATTGTGCGCTTCTAAATTAGAATCTTAGCAATTTTGAATAATTTCAAATCGGATTCATTCAAAGTTCTACAATTTAATGTGATTGGGTAGTTCTTTCTTCTAACAATAAGAACTGAAATTTCTGATTTAAAAGAAAAACTTTCATTTCCTGGTTTTTTTGTGGTCTCATAAAATACGCGGTAATTTTCCTTATGAAATTTAACTAAAAATTTTCACAGTGATCTACGACGATAATATCACCGAGGGATTCGTGAAAACTTTAGGGAAACTTTTGGATCCCAAGCCATCAACAGTCGCTTATGTTGCCTTGGAAAAGCGATTCGTTTTCACAATTTCCGATTTCGATTCCGTCGCTCCAATGTACGAAGAATTCCTAAGATGTGTTGCCAGAAACAATTTCAATTGGAGCATCGAAGAAATAAAACTGGACTTTCCTAAATATTTCCAATATGAAAGACTGAAACAGATGCTCCTGATGAAGATAAGAAGGGCACCTTAGCAGAAAAATAAGCAATTAATTTAATCACTTTAAGAACGAACAGGAATGTTTTATTAATAAAAAGTTTTACGCACAATAACACTTAAGAAATTTCGCTTTCGGACTTTTTAAACTTTTAAAACTAATTTAAATTTTACTTCACAAGCACCCAACAAATTTCAAAATTGTCACAGTGGAGACACATTTCCACACCAAAAAGCAAAATTTTCTTGTGCTGATATGAAATTATTTTAATAACTTTACGTTAAAATACTTTGAGCATAAAACAGTATTATAAATTTAACAAATCTACAACAAAAACTTCACAAAAATGGCGAAATTTGTATACTAATTTAGTTTTTTAAGAATAGAAAAAAAAACTTATCAGAAAATGAGATTTGTGTAAGTGCTGTACAAATTAGCTAAGAAAATAAATATTTCTTTTTTTACGAATGTATCCTAATGATTTCATTTGGGAAAAGAGACTAGCCAAGAATCAAAAAAATGAGCTTTCGTGTTGTAAAGAAAACTTTGTTTCATGACCATGAACTCGATGAATCTTTTATGTCGAGCTTGTTGGTCAGCTTCTTCTCTTAGGGGTTCTCTTTCCCGCCCCAGAATCTTGCCTAAAGAAATTTATTTCAAAAATAAATTTCATAAATGTTTTGATTTTAATTCAATAAATAGCTATCCTGAAAATATCAATTAAACTCACCTCCATCAGAATCACCCGCATAATAAACAACATCGACTTCTCCATTCCACTGAACTGATCTTCTCCTGGATCCTAAATTTTCAGATTCTTCAGTCATCAAATTATCTGATTCGCAATTCTCATCTGATTGAAAGGTCGTACAATTTTTCACATCGTCTCCAGAACTGAAATCCATTTGCCTCTGGGTATATAAAGTTTGAATATCATTCAGATTCTCCACTGGTTCTTCACTTTCTACCGAAGATTCGGAAATGAAGTTATTACTCCCAGAAGAGTCCATAGTGGATTCACATTTGTCCGGACAATTATTTTCAGACATTTCCATACTTCCTGGTTTTATTAGAAGCTCAAATTGGCTTTTGGATTCAGCCTCACCAATATTCAGTTTTCGGAACGATTTTATGATATTTTTTTCAGCTTCCTTATTATTTCGATCGCACTTTGATTCTAAACGACTTTTTTCTTCGACGATTTCTTCTTTTTCAACAAAGACTTGAGCTTCATAAACTTCTCTCTTGAAGTGATTCTTAATTTTTGTTCCAAGTTTTTGAATATCAAAATTGGCGAAACTTTTTTCCTTGGACAATTTGTTTTGCAGTGTGTGAATATTTAGTTCAGGACTGGATTTTTTAGACAAATCTTGATTGCTCCTTACGTCACATGATTTATTTTGATTGAGTCTACGTCTTGGTCTTCTTTCAATAGCTTTGACAAAAGAACGCAAAATATGTCTTTTCTGATATTCAGAGTGTCTTCGCAATATTCTAATTTCTTCCAGAGAATCTTTGGTTTCTAGAGCTGGAAGTGATTTGAAACTGACATTTTGACAGAGTTGATCAAGTAAAGTATTACTTGGCACATCATAAAGAGTTTTTGTTGGTTCAGCACTCATGTCTAGAATTTGTAAAATATAATTTGCTCTGGCCGCGAAATTCGAATCCTAGTCAAACAAAGATAGTTTGAGAAAAGTGTAGAAAAAGAAATTTAATTCTTGCATCGTGGAAAGAAAACTATTATTAAAAAAGGCTTGTTACCTTCTTTACTTTTGCTACTGACTGTAGCTGGAGATTTTGACCGAGACATAATTTTTTTACTCTGAATTTGGAAATTTCATTACTAATAGTTTAATTTAAATAACTTAACGTGTAAATTTCGTGAATAACAACACTTAGAACTTGCAGATGCTTACAAAACGTAAATTTGAGGCAAACTTTACATGAGAAATCATTTGTCTACTTTTTTTAAAATTCGACTGAATTCAAGGCTCTCAGTTTAAATAATGAATGGAGTTACAAAACTTTGGACAATTTCAAATCAATTTTAAATTCATCTATTTCTAGAAACCTTTCCATTAATCAAATATAATTTTGTGGTACAAAAATAGAAAGAAAAAGTGTGGTAGAAGTTACATTTTTTTTAAAAATAAAAAAAGAGTTTTTTTAAAACTTAGTCAATTGCAAAATCGTTTAAAGAAGGGGAAATTCATGATTTTTAAACGATTAAAAAAATACATTTTTTTAACAACAAAATGAATGCATGTTTCTTCCATTCAAACACTGAAGAAATTTCAAATTCGATATGTACAACTAAATTAATATATATATGTCTTTTGTGCATTTTCAAACAATTGTAACTCGCACAAAAACTTTTTTTCATTTCTAATTTTTTATTTTTTGTGACTACTAAAAGCTGTACCTGCAAAAACTTTTTTAATTTTTAAATTTGAAAACCGGACAGAAGATATTAACCCATTAAAACAATTGGTGTACTTTTCTCGGATACTGAACCAACACCTTCTTTTTTGCTCGGCTCAAATGATTCGATTAATTTCAGCATTTTCACTCCGCCCTATTGATTATGAAGTACAAATAAAACATTTGTCTAAAACAGATTTTGTGTCCACAGGCTTTATTGAGTTACATTACTATATACATTCTAAATTAATTAATTATTTAATTAATATTAATGGACAATAATCAAGGTCGCGAGAAGAGGATGTTCTGCGAATGTCGTCGACATAAAAAAGGGACATGTTCAATAGATTTCACCAAGAATAAAATCGAGTTGATTCATTGGCTTGAGGAACTCGGATTAATAATTGAAGTGAGCGGTAACTACATGTAAATAAGGACTTATCGTCATCGGAGAGAGAAAGACTAAGATTACCTCTTCGAACGACCGTGGGCAGTAATTCTTGTACTCGTTTCATGTACATCGACAGTGGATTACAATTATATCATAAATAGATAGACTCCACAAGAACGCCTGTGCTTTAAGAGAAAGACAGTCGACAATAAGCATCGCTTGAAAACACAAACAAACGTAAGGGGCTAAATTAATACATTTTTCACTTTCAAAAGAAGCGCGATACGGCCTCTCAATCGACAACTGTCACTCTCGTCTAGGTATTCTTACAATTGACGAAGGCACTTTTGCTCTAATCTAAACTTGATGTTAAAAAAAAACTCCTAACGCACTTCGATGCTGCTTTTATGCTTTTCTCAATAGATCAGTTTCTTTTTTGCGAATATTGGTTATACAAAAGAGACGATCGTCTAAAATACATAACACTAGTGGAAAGACAGTTTACACGCGAATTTAAAAAAAAAAGAAGAAAAAAACGCGCTAAAAGGAACCTCCTTAAAATTTTCAAACGTCAGAGAAAATTAGATATTATTTTCTAGAATGCTCAAAAGTTTTCAAGAAAGTTTTGCACACACTCCCGAGACATTTGGTTTGGAGCCGGTCTCAGAAAAAAAAAAGATTTTTTTCAAGTACAATTCGCTCCTGTTCTGGATAATATATTTTACAATTCACTGCAATCTCCAAAGAACACATAAAAATTAATTAGAAATGTTCTTGATCGGTTAATCAAGTTAAAACGAATCAGGAAAGAACCCAGTTCTTTAATTCCATTCGTGAATGAAGCAACGTCTAATCTAACATTTAAAGCTCGATGTTACGCAAAGGAATGCTGTGCAAGTAACGAAATATTCTCGCCACTCTTCGGAAAGTACTTCGCCCAATGTCACTGCAAACGTGCTTCGTACAATAAAAAAAAATTATTGACTAGACCGAATTAAAATACCAAGCTATCAATGATTTTAAAGTGAAAACAAGAAACCCATTCAATTTTGTAAAAGGCAAATCGGAGCATGATGCGTAATCAAAAATTCATTTCAGGGAGACGAGAGTGAGTCGTGAATTTTTTTTACAAACTATATTGTAATATATTTAAGAGGAACTTAATTTCTACGTAAGAATGCAAAATACGTAAAAATAAAATTCAAAAACAAAAACGATGGCAGTGTTTGAAAGTAACGCGTTACTAGTTTTGTTAGAAAAAAATCATAATAATAAGAAAGTCTACTGGTGTAAGTCTACTAATGTAAATGTTATTTCTTTTAGTATATAATGAAACAAATATTTCACAATTCAAGAAACTAAATTCAGAATAAATAAACATTTAAATACCCTTTTAACGTCCAACATTCAAATTTAACTACGAAATTCTCGGAAATAAAAAATTCCTTCTTTTTTCTGTCATCTTTTTTAATTCTCAATCAAAAAACGTTTACAAAAAATCTACCAATAAGATTAGAGTAGCAGTAGATTTTTTGTACATGTTTTTTTATTGTGATTTAAAAAGGATAAAAATAAAAAAAGACAAGAGAAAAAAGAAGGAAGGGGATTTGGAGGTTGCCTTCTTTTTCTTTCTTTGAGTGTTGTCCAAAGTTGATTACTAGATTCTTGGTTTTTTTAATTTCCAAGAATTTCATAGTTAAACAAATATTTTGTAATTTTGAAAACGCGATCTTCATTTTTGTACGATTTTTACCTTACATCCAATAAACAATCACTAGAAATTTCCGTATAATATTGATATTTTTCTGAAAATTAAACTGATTTTTGAACATTTATGACGCTTCATAAGTCTTCACCGATTTAAAACGTCAACCTTTATTTCACAAAAGTAACGCGTTTCTTTTGATCTGTAAGAAGCCGATCACTGGCGAATTTATATTAATTCTAACTCACTAACATCCGACCTTTGAATAATTTCAATTACGCATGGAACGTTGCAAATAGAACGAAGGGTATACAAACTAAAAAAAAAAAAAGAAAGAAAAAAACAGATATAAGTGTGCGACACACCTCGCATACTAATCCGGAGTGGAGTGATAATTACTTTAATCGCGATTATATTTCATTTTTCGCAACAAATACTGTACAAAAACGTACAATCCGCGCGCGGTCCTTTTCAAATAAACGACCCTATCGTTTTATTTTAGAATTAATTCAGCCAGACTGAATAGTGTCCAAAATTAGCTTTCGTCTGTGGTAGTCATTACTCGAGGTATCGTTAGCCATCGATTTCCTGCGCATTGGAGCAGATGAGTCGGATTGTACTGAATTAGTGCTCTTGCGTCTTGTCGGAGGGTCCGACTTTTGTGCGTTTTCGTTTTGATTGGTGCTACTTGAAGCTGAGCTGGAGGTTCTGCTCGAACTTGAAGATCCACTTTTACTGACACAATTCTGGGTTGCAAAGGAAGTTCCATTTTTATTCATGGAGTTTTGAATCGCGTTAGTGAGGCTGACAGATTTGTTGGAAGAAGCACCCATCATGCTGGCGTGTTTGGTGGCATTGTTGTGCACAGAAGTGGAAGATTTTGCACTTTGGGAATTTGGAGGCGATCCAAGCGGAAGGGTGGTCTTTCGTCTGGCGTTAGAGTGCGTGCCTTCGTTATTAAAATTAATTTTTGCGCAAGAACTGCTGCTTTTGGCGCTTTCTGCTGGCGCATAAACTCCTGTAGTAACCCAACGCTGGACCTGAGCCTCGTGAGACTTTTGCAGAATCTTTCGCACGTCTCCGTTCTCGCCACCTTCCTTCATAATCTCCTGCAGCTTTTGGATCATTTGGTAGAGAATCACAGGACTGATGAGACCAAAGTCAAAGAGACTGCACATGTGAAGAACAAAGTTGCGGTAGAGGTTCTTCATCAAGAGTTCTTTGCCTTTTTTCTCGAGGAACATATGGCAAGCGAGGGGAATCTGACAGTCGCCTACGTAGCCATGTTTCATAACGTGTAGGTTCCACATTTTCATTAACTCCTTCTCGCCTTCGTTCACGTCTGTAAAGTCGTCGATCATCATCATCGTTTTGGTTTGTAACCACTTTGGATCGTTTTCTCCTTCTGAATCTATGTCCATCTCCTTTGGATGGATCGGTAGACATGTGACAGTGTGATGATAGAGCCTTAAAAAAGAAAAGAGTAGGTTTAAATTTTTTATGTGAAATTAAGAAGGCAAGAAATTATATTTTTGTCGGTCGAAAGAAGTGGTAGGAAAATATATTTGCTAGAATTTTAATTACCTGTTGTGTCCTGTGATGTAAGTTCGCTGGCTTTCGAATTCGTTCTCATCGAGTTCTAGGAACTCGGAGAGACTTGGTTTTGTTCTCTTAGGCCGGCAGACTAAAATGTTAGTTACACTAGTGCGCCTAGTTGGTCCAGTCCTTGAAAAAGCGACACCAGAAGGCTGAGAGATCAATTCGTGAGGACTTCCGGCGTAAGATCCATCGTAGCATTCGTTTATCGCGACGTCTATTCGTGCTCCTTGAGGTATTGGCTAAAAATTAGGTAACGTAAATAAGATAATTGAAGGATTTAAAATGATGAGATAGATAATCAAGCCTTTACTTCTTTAGTTATTAAATAAACCAATAAAAAAATTGAAAATTGGTCATTTTTGGGGATTATAAAATTATAATGTTCATACATACCACATAAGTGAACGTGAATCTCGAATGACAAAGCTTCAAATGCTTTAAAAGTGAGTATAGCTTGCCGCAGTCTAAAGAGCACCATGGACAATGAAGATCTTCGCAAGCCTCAGTTTGTTGTCGGCTGTTATTGTTGTACAAAAATTGGTAAACAATTTGTTGCGATCCATTGGAAACATCCATCTTATCATTAGTCATGGAAATCTTCGCAGGAGTAAGAGGACTAGGCGTTGGCAGTGCTAGATTATTATTGTTATTGCTACTGATATTATTATTATGATTTGTAGAACAATCTGAAACATAAAGAAAAAATCCATTATTAAAAACGACACTATTAAAAGATTTTTTCTGCACTTTCAAACGGAGAATTTTTATATGCGTTGCAAGGTACAAAAGTGTTGTCTTTTGAACGCCACTTGCAAACAGAAAGAAAACAGAAATTTCTTTTAATTATACTTTAAAATGGTCATTCAAATCTTCAGCTTCAGGTACTAAAAGAATTTTTTTTTCTATTTTATTTTTGTTTTAGAAATTAATGAAAACGCCATGGTTGTTTCGTGGAAATTGTTACGATTTTATGTTTGAATATTTATTATTTGAATTACTCAAAATTCTACAACTTACACGCTTTAAAATCAATATTACTAATAATTAATCATTTTGAACCATTTAAAATTATAAATTGCTTAAAATAAAAGCTTCCATTCAATTTTTGAAACAATTTTTACAACAAAACACAAATTTTCAAGAATTCGGGTGCTCTAACATATATTTTAAATTGCATTACAAAGTCATTACTTTTATGTTCTTTTCTTGGTAGATTAAAGGAAAAGTGTGTTTAGTTTTGAAATACTCACTTTCAAATAAATCACAACATTATAATTATCATAGTAAAATTGTAAGTAAGTACAAATTAGAATCCGCTTTAAAGATTTTTATTTTTTAGACTAATCATGCCAAAACTATCATCTAGATTTTCCTTTAGAAAATATAAATTGCTCTTGTTAGAATTTCTATAATAAAAGAACAAAAAGGGATCGACAGAAGTGACACAGTATAAACGATCGAGCTTTGTTTATAAAATGTCGATTCATGCTGACATGATTTGTTTGAAAAGAATACTTTGTCAGTAGTGTTTCTTATTCTTATACAACACTGAGTTCAATTGCTATTCTGAATCTGCCCAATTCTGCCTTCGTACAACAAAAAGCAGTTTTAAAACCTTCCATAATTTATTTATCTGAAGCCCTAAATCCAAAAGTTCTTTTTAATACGTGACTTTTAATAAGATCAGATAAGATTTTGCAAAAAATTCAGTAGCCACCATGTACTTAAATTAAAGAATTGAGAATAAAAATAAACTTACGGTTTCCAGGTCGATTTTCTTTGTTATCTCCATTAGGCAGTGGATTTACTGATGCAGGTCTGTCGACAAAACCATTGCTTGGTTCCATGGACCAACTCAATCTAAATTTGAGTGACGGTCCCCGGGTAAAAACATCAAAAGAACTGCAGTCTTTAATATCCGGTATAGCCTCCCAAGAGCTGTGCTTCTTAGGACTAGACCTCACGTTGGTTTGCACTTCTTGTAAACCTAATTCGTAATCCCCATCTGTCAAAAGACAGCGGTTGTGTTTGTCGTATACTACAAGTTCCGAACCATACAACTTAACTTCTTCACCAGTGGTTTTAACAGCACCAGTGTTGGTTTTGCGACGTTTTTGTGCTGGCTCTGAAAATAAATAAAAAGAATTAGTTAATGGTTTCTCTTTTTTTCAAGCTTCAAAAAGTAATAGCAGGGTGTCTAGTGAAATTTCTTTTTCAAATTCCTGGACCGTAATTAACATTTTTACCAGTTTTCTCTTATGATATATGTGTCTCAATTTCGCACCTCATTATTAGTTAAAAAAATTACTAAAAGATATTACAAGTTTTGAAAATTAATATTATTTTAACAGGATTGTTATTATTTTACCAAGAGGACCGGTTTAGGATAAGTTTTAAAGAAAATAGCTTGAAATAAAAAGTCAAAACATCATGTGTAACAGAAGAATGGTCATTTATTGCTTTTAAACTAAAATTTCAAATTTGAAGGCAAGTAACATATAAAAATCAATAGATTTATAAACGATTTTACAATTTAAAATCATTACGACTTATTTGTTCTAGGTTCAGATCTTGGCAGAATTCAAAGAAAAATCAGCACAATTTTGCCAAATGTTGAGTATATTCTATGGAAATTTATCTTTAAAATAAGCCCACAACTGCTTTATTCGGACTTTTTTCGCAATATTTCAGAAAGATTGGTGAAAAAATGCTTCAACCTAGTATCACTGGACGCAGAAATTGTATATCTTTCATCCTAATTTGATCAAAAAAAGTAATTTGCTTTATTATCAAAATTAGATGATTTTATGCAACCAAGAAGAACCAGATAATAGATTTAATGCTTTCACGATGATTCATTATGATGAAAGGAGGTGTTTCGGGTTTCAATCGTGTGCAAAAC
>JAUMHM010000016.1:43094565-43107682 GCA_032362435.1 Melikaiella ostensackeni | reverse complement strand
GACATGTCCCAAATTGCGCTATCGAAAAAATAGAAATAAGGATCTAGATATAAGAGTTTATGTAAATAGTTGTAAATGACTGTAAATAGTAAGGATAAGCTAGTATAAAATATGTATGCGTAAATATTGTAAGAAATGGAGGTCATGTAAGCCCTTAGGGGATACATTATGAATAAAGAAGAGATATTCATCTCGGAAAATATGAAAAACCTTTACTATCGATTTTGAAATGTAATTTTTTATTTTACAGGATCAAAAAGTAAAAAAAGATGGTCAAATTTGGAACAGATCAAGCAAAAATTAACCTCAGGGGGTAGGTTTTGGTTTCTGAAAATAATTATTTCAATTTAAATAATGCAATGAAAATATTGAAAAATTTTAATTATTTACCTGTTGTAAGAATACAGTTTTTGATTATTATTTGATAACAAAGTTACTTTTGCTCATGTAAAATACAAATTATAATGCAGCTGAATACATCTCGCTTGATTAAATCAAATTTACATTGATAAATCTACTGAATGCTTTCTTGTAAATTTCCAGTATTTACTGAAATAAACGGAAAAACATGAAATTTTTATAGTTTTATCAAGTTTTCACCTAGAAACCAACATTTGCAAGTATTTTCAAGGTCATTCTTGTAATCAGTGCATTAAAATACATCAATATACGAAATGTGGAAGAAATCGGAGGTAAGATCTTTTCGGAACTATACTTCACACTCGTCAAAATCGCCTTCATCCACGTCCAATGATGCACACGATACTTCTTGTCCGATCCCCTCTTGAAAATCCAACTTTTCATACATGAAATTTCATTATTCAAAAAAATCCGTCAAAGTTATATGGATACAGATCCCCTCAAGGCTCAAGCTTTGATAAAAGCAAACGCTTATATGATGGCTGTAAATTTACAGCCATTTAGTATTCCTTAATACCTTACTTTTATGTTCTCATACTCTTTAAATGGAGAGAAAAATCTACGTATAATAGTATGAACACCTCTCATGCTTTTGTGGCGCGCTGAGAGAATTTGGGCATGAGCGTAGCTCCGTTTGCAAGAGACCCACGCAAGAAAGCAAGGTTCTCCGGCAAACAAAGCTACTATTAAGCGTAAACTGCACAAAGTCTGGCAGCTGGTAAACAATCTCTCATGTACGTTCATTACTTCTAGTTTTTTTAGATTTGGTTGCATTTGGGGTGTACATTAACAGCCCACAGTGAGCAGGTCAGGTGCCGGGACAGGGCCAGTCAGCATCCCGCTCAACATTTCAAAATCTAAAAAATATTGAGGGTTTTATTATATCTGAAATTTTTTGTATAAATATTATTTGCAATGACATTTGCAAAACCGCCAATCAGACCGCTCAGTATTGGAACAGGGCCAGTCAGCAACCCATTCAAAATTTTAAAAAACTAAAAAAATGTTAATTTAGAAAATTTCAAATTTTTAAATTCAAGGAAATTCAAAAGATTTCGAGAAAATTCCTAAGAATTCAAGGTGAATTTGAAATACTTCAGGGTGAATATAAAAAAAAATCAATGACAAATAATCCATTGAATGGAGTAGAATTGAGTGAATTTTGAAGAATTGAAGTGAATTCTTAAGGAAATTCGGAGTAAATTCAAAAAATTCAAGAGAATTCCAATGAATTCGGAAGAATTTAAAAGAATTCAAGATAAATTATTAAGAAATCAGGGTGAAATACAAATGAATTCAAATGAATTGCAAAACATTTAAAAAATCCAAAATATTCCATTGATTTCAGCGAAACTGGAGTGAACTTAGAAGAATTCAAGAAAATTCAACGAAATTTATACGAATCCAAGATGAATTTAAAAGAATTCAGAGTGAACTTAAAAAAATTCAAGTGAAAAAGTGAAATGCATGAGGAGTCAAGCGCCAAATTTTCGAAACCGGGTTTATTTGCTCAAAAAATCAAATAAATTCGAATACACATTCCTGCCAAGGGATTTTTTTGGCGCATTATTTTTTAAGATTCCCATAAAAAGTAAAACTGCTTTAGGGGTCAAACGCCAATGCTCACTTGGATCCTGATCGATCAGCGCGTCTGCGCAGCATCGAGAAGTCGCTATTTAGTGTTTTATATCATTTTTTCCTAGAAACCAAATAAAAGAAAAAAATAATAATGACAGCTAAATAATGTAAAAAGCAATTTCTAACTTCTTTCAAATATGCCAAATTATAGATACTGTCGTCATTTAAAGTTGAAATATCAGTTCTACGCTATTTCGAAGTCATTTAAGAGAGTTTATTTAAGACAGTTCCACGGGCATACGCCCTTTATAACAATGAAAAAATATATGTATAATATAGAAGTAAATTTAATGTTAATACATGTCGGGTGTGCAAGTTACATTGAATTATGTTGCTTATGATTATGATCGTGATTATGCTTACGGTTATATTACAAGTTACAATATTATACGATAATCGATAATAATGATAAATACACAAAAAAATATGCAATAACCAGACAATAAAGAAATTTATTTTGAAATTGTATTTTTTTGTAGAAGAAACAGACCAATTTTTTGTGATGTATACAGTATTTCTCGCACTAGATGAGGATATTCAATGCTAGACACCACGCTTCAGGTTAGACTGCAGCCGACCACCGACAGAGTGTGTGTACACAATCAGAGTCCTTAACCGCCCAAGAACTGATATTGATTAAGTAATTTCGAGAACAGGCATAGCATTTAAGATTGAACAGAGCATTTGTGGAGCATTTAAGAGAATTTTAAGCACTTATTGTTCAAACAAATATATATGATAATTAACACAAATACTTTATACAAACGCACTGTAGAGTGAATTAAACATATACTTGTTTTATATTATATACTGTTGGATGCGAAAAATATGTTTTTCTATTACTTTGACTTCTGTCATAATTTGAATTTGGCGCACTTTCTAAATTAAAGCCATAAATTTTCCAGCAATACTTAAATCATGTAATTAATATTTGAGCATTTTTGATAAGTTTAGCTATTTAAGCGATTACAATTGGCGACAGAACGTAAAATGTAAACAGGAAGATATTTTTGCTTTAGAAGATAATAAAATAGAAGACACGATTTTTTAAATCCTAATTTAAAATGCTCATAAGCTCAGTTTTGATGTCGATTCTTCTCTCACTTTCTTCAACGCTAGGATTTCATGACGGAATACCAGCTTGAGGTCCGTTTCTCCCTCCTCGAGGTTTTCAGCTTACCGACTTCTGCTAGCTGGAGTTTCGTCCTGTCGGGCGTCAACCATAATCTCTTCAGCTTTGAATCGATTGGTAATTTTTCACGCTCTAGGAACACGCGTAGTAGCGTCTGCGCTGAGTTCTGCGAGTCGCAGACCAGTTTCACTGGTCGAGGTTTCGCTTGCTGCTGTGAAAGTATGCCGAGTCTAAATGCTTTAATTTTTGAAGTTACGATTTCAGGAGCAGTGTCTGAAAAGAGTTCGTTGAGGAGAGAAGGAATGACATGGCGTGGTGCACCACCGCTCTAAGCAGCCATAAACTCAGGCAACCCAAAAAGAATCACATTCTTCTCTCTGAGGCTCCTCTGCTCCACTTCAAGCATACATTTCTGGGCAACTGTGTTTTCATCTATCGGAGCAGGATGAGAGCGCTGAGACTGAATCTTATTCACAATACCTTCGACAGATTCCATCCTGGTAGACAGTTCGTCCACCGATTTCTCCATCGTTTCAATCCTCATGATGGTATTATTAATCCTAGATGACAGGTCGTCGAATTTTGACGAAAGGATGGTAACCGAGGTAGAGACTTCGTTGAGTTGAGACTTGATGGAGTCGAAAGCTCTGTTTATGATGCGCTCGACGTCCTGGACAGAGGCGGAATTTGCGGGCTCTAGCATTCTTGGAGAGCGACTAAGCGAGGACCAGCACTTGGCGAACGCGCCGTTTTCAAGGATCCTAGTTCTTGCCGAACAGGACCATACTTCTCCACCACCTTTCCGTTGCAACCACGACAGATTTCGTCAACCTAGAGATTCATAGTAATGAGAACAACACGTACTTGTAGCACGCGCTTTGAGGTTACGTAAATGTCAGAAAACCTTCCAAACGTGTAGTTAGTCACTATAAAGCCTAAATTTATGAAATACATAGAGTAAGCACACTTAGCATTCACAAATTAACATCACAGGAGATCACGGCCAAATTGAAAATACAAGAAAAGTCAAAAAGCACACGCGACATAACTTTTTATAATTTTATTTTCAATTTTCTCGAAACTGCAGGACTTTTTTGAAGCAAACTTTTAAAAAATTAATTCGTCTATCCAATAGCTGGAATTCAAATTCGAAGTTTTTTTTAATGGCAAATTAACTTCACAATTAATGTTGGAAGAAGTTGAAAGTCGATACGGACACGAAATCTAACCTCGAAAAGTTAGCTTTTTCATTCATGTTCTCGAAACAGGATAGATTTTTATAAGCAGACTTTTCTTCTTCGAAAGAGCATAAAAGTATCTCGAAAGAACTTTCTTATTTTGTTCTTAAATGGTCCTGCTGAATTAACAAAACGTTTAAGTCTCTCCTGAAAAAAGTGAAAAATGGCGCTTGACTCCTTATGCATTTCCACCCTTCAATTCCATTGAATTTAGATAAACGGGAGTGAAAAGAAATCTGATAAAATTCACCAGAATTGAAGGTGAATTTAAAAGTCTTCAGCGTGAATTTAAAAGAATTAAAGGAAAAGCAGAAATAGATATAGACCTGAATTCAATAGCGGTTAACACTTGGGTTCTCTGTTTTAATTTATTGGAAGAAAAGTGACTACTCTACGATTTTTTCGTTTAGTCCTCTCACTTTGGACATGAATATCTCTGGGACGAAAAATGATACAAAAGCAAATTAAATTGCATGTGAATTTGTGTTTATTTTTGCGTCGATTACATTTTGAATGGTTATTTCGCATAAATTTGGCGAGGAGTTGTCATTGTTTATTTGCTGAAAAACACCAAAATAATGCCTTTCAATTACATAGGTCAACTTTGAGAAGCTCCTGTATTGTCAAAATTCCTCCAAAAATTTCGAAAAAGTTTTTGTTCCTTCTTTAATACCTAAAGAATCTACATATTTTTGAAAAAATATAATATTTTCATAAACATGATTGTTAATATAGTTTGTAAGCAACAAAATTATCTTGAATACTACTGCACCTACGGCGGCGAGACAAAACTGTTCATGCTTCAAAAAACGAAAGTATGAACATTGTATAAATAGATTTGAAAATGTTTATAGAGAATAATAAATATTTTAAAGATCGGAGTACGTAAGCTAAAACACAAAGGCTTCTTTGTGTAAAGGATATAGCCGCCTCTTCTGTTTGTCACTCAGCAGCGTTCTGAAACCAGATTCGTAGCTACAATTTCCCTTGCTTTTTTTCGGGAGAGAAAGACAATTTTGAACATAAGACTTCGAAATCGAATAATATCTTCTCTTCGGATTTTACATTTTAATTGAAAAAACATGTTTTTTGGATTGAGTAAAATGCACACTTTTTGGCAAAAGTTGAATATGTCCAATCTGAAATTTCTTCAGCTTAGACCAAAGAAACATGTTATTATTTTGCTTTTATGAAAAACAAATTTTTCGTGGTGTTTAAAATGTTATAAAATCGCAAAAAATATCGAAAAATATCAAAATCCCAACATTTCTAAATCACAATTTTTTTTTTTTTTGAAAAAGGAAAATGAAAGCATGTTTCTTTGGTTCAAGCTGAAGAAATTTTAAGTTCGGCATATTCAAGTTTTTCCAAAATGTGTGCATATGACTCAATTCAAAAATAAACATGTTTTGTACGTTTTCAAAAAATTCTAAATTGAACAAAAATTTGTTGTTTGAATGTATAATTTTTTATTACTGTTCCCTAGCAAAAACCTAACATATAAAAAATTATCTAACTAATATAAAATATAAATTATATATGATATATAATAATATTAGCCAACAGGACGTTTTTCTTTCTATGGACTAAACGAAAAAATCGTAGAGTACAGTGATCTTTTCATTTTAAAATGAGACTAGTGACTGTACCTCAAGAAAGTGACTGAAAAGTTATTTGAGGGAAAAAAGTGACTAAAAATGAGTTAAGGGCTTTGGAACCAGGCCCTAACCTCAAAATTAAATTGCCTCATTTCACTCAATGAATCTTCTTCAGATACTTAGGGCCTACTACTGTCTTGAATAAAAATTCGCTACTTTCAATACTTTTTGTGCAGAACGATTTTTTCGAGCGCTCGTTTTAGAATTTAAGAAAATCGTTCTACACAAAAAGTATTGAAATTTGCCAATTTCTCACTCCGAATACAGACTTGTTACAAAACAGAAGTAGGCCCTATGTATCTAAGAAAGATGTAATTCTAGTATTCATTGTGTAAAATGAGGCAATTCAATTATGAGGTTAGGGTCTGCTTCCAACGACCTTTAGTGACTGTGAGGTAGCCCTGAGAATTGCACCCAAAATCAACATTAATTAATTAGCATACATCCTTTTCAGGCAAATCATAGCTGAAAATACATTTTGAAGTACTATAGGAATCTGTAAATTATAAAAAAATGTGTATTTTTTATGCACTTGGTTATTAAAGATTTTTTTCTGTTACCCAGTGCTGGGCTGGGTCATCGCTCAGTTCCTCTCCATTGTTTGGGTCGACATGGGAGTCGTTGGTTGATGGGATGAGTTTGAATTCCTAAACATCCGGGCTGACGTTCTCTGGAGGGAATTCAGACTCGGTTTGGAAATCCATCGTTTGGGGGTAGAAGGGTTCGAGTTCCGGAGCGGCTAGGCTGACGCTCTCTGTATGATATTCGGACCCTGGCAGAGTGACCTGTTGATCATTCTGTTCCCTGGGGCAAAATCGACTTGGCCGACTATGCGCAGGGAAGATTTGAGTAGTGTGCATTTTAGCAACACGATCAACAAGGTCTACTTCGTAAACTTGTCCATTAAGACGCTCTAGAATGGTGAAGGGACTATTACTGAAGGGAGCTGGGGCGGCGTTGAAACCCTTTTGGGCGTCAGCATTTCGGTGGAAGTAAGACCTGTTGCTGCATTGCGCCTGGTTCGGATATTATAGAGAATCTGGGGAATTTTCAGATCCCAATCTTTATGAGGGCGAACCGTGAGGCGTAACCTCATTCCTTTTTTGAGGTCATGGTTATGACGCTCAGTTGGGTTGGCTCGAGGATAATATGTGGGGTTGGTCCAGCAACAGGTGGACTATTTTTGACACGCCTCCACCTAGGTTTTACCCGTAAACTGAGGTCCATTATCAGTCAGGAGGAATCTAAGGATACCGTAGCGATTAAACACCTCACGCTCTACTGTGGCGATGATCTGTGTGGCTTTAGCATTTCCTAGGGGAAAGGCCTCAACCCACCTTGAGAAAAGATCAGTCACTACGAGAAGAAAGGTTTTTCCCCTAGCTCATCGAGGATAGAGTCCCATAAGATCGAGGGCTATGATCTCCCACGGATTTCTTGGTTCTCGCGGTTGTTGCTGATCACGATGGGAGGTTCTCCGTGGTTTACAGCAGGTGCAGAGCCTGCAACTTTGGGCATATTCCCTGATATCCTCTCTCATCTTGGGCTAGAAGAACGCTGTTGGATGGCCCGTATAGTCTCTTCCATGCCGGGGTGGCCGGCAAGTCCGGAATCGTGAAATTCGTAGAGGACTGATTCGCGGGAGATGTCGGGAACGTAGTAGAGCCATGTGCAAGGTTTTTCCCCATTGGCTTTCCAAAGTCCGGCATCGTTAAGGGCATACTGTTGGAAAAGGATGGCTTCCTTTTTAGTGTGAACTGGTGAGGAAGCTAGCTGTTTCCATTTGGAGACGAGTCCACAAATTACTTCGTCCATTTGTTGCGCGTGAATAAGCTCGTCGTAAAGGTCGTAGGTCTTTATAGTAGCTAAATACGGTGGTTGCTGATACGAAGAATGTTTATTTTCAGGGGGCAATAAACGCTCGTCGATAAATTGTTCTTCATCATTTGAACCAGAAAGTGCTTCGGCCAACGCCACAGGGAGTAAACTTCGACTCGCGAGACATTTCTCTATGGTAAATTTATGGGTTCCTAATTGGTAGGCCCATTGTCTTAGTTTGCCGCGAGTGTCTTTAACCCGGCGGAGCCAAGCTATGGACAACGGTGCCACTATCATAGGGCGGCTCACATCTGAACTTTACTCCCAAAAACAAGGAGAAAAAGAGCCAGTGTTGCGACCCTATCAGAGTTGTTGCGTCCATCTATTCGACGAGGAATTAGAGCTTCCCAACCTGCCAATTTCGATACTCTTACGAAAAGAGCAGTCGAAGCCGAGTTCAGCCGAAACACTTTAAGTTCCCAAACGAATCGAAGGGCATCCCACCATTTGGCAGCACTATCTTTGAGTGCCTGGTTTAAAAGAATTATCCGTTGATCATCCGGAATTCTTTGGGATTGGAAAAATTGTTCCATTTGCCTAATAAAATTCACGGGGTCTTCGTAGTCGCGGCAATGAAATTCCGGAAGTGGTCAGGTGGGGGGAGTCATGGCGTTTAAAAGGGCAAGATTTTAGGATATAGTAGATCCTAGGGATTTTCTAGTGGACCCATCTGAGGATTCATATTTCTAACTTGGTTTTGGGGGTTTATTGGTGAATGCACCAAAGGGGGTGGATTTCTTCCTCGTCCGATCATGTCTCCACCAAAGCTGGCTATGTCACAGGGCCTAAATTCGAGAAAAGGGTCGTCACTGGCAGAAGAATTCGAATTCTCACCCTCTTCTAGCATGGTTTCTATATTCAAAGACCGGCAGGAACCAAGATTGTATCGAGGGGGAGTTTGTTTATTCATGGGCGCCACCGGGTGTTTGTTCACTCCCGGAAGTGAATGTGTAAAAGTAATTTGCAGGGACACGAACAACCACTGATTTTTTTGGGGGTAATTCTGGAAGATAAGGTGCTAGGCGAAGTACCTGCGAACCCTGCTTAATGTTTTCATGTAAATCGGGTAAGTTACGCTCGGATTAAGTGTTAGGAGAATTGACGACTTTAATTCGTAAGTCACGACGAAGATGGGACTTCTTTTTTGATTGTCGTCGATTCTTTCTTGTGCGGCGATTATTTGCCACGGAAATTTAAGCAGGGATGTAAAGGTCGAAATTAAGGTTGGGTTGGTGAGAGCAGAGATTGGATAAAAAAAATTTAAATTTTCTTCTCAGAGCCCCAAGTTGGGCGCCAAATTGAGGTCAGCTGTGGGCTGAGGCTGCCTCGAAATAATATAAAAATAGTTATCTTATGAACAATAAAAAATTATTCAACGTTAGAATTGATTGGTAACAGCGAGTGGGAAAAATAGTTATTCACTGAAATAGAGCTCCGAAATAGGGTTAAGTCCTTCGTTCGAAGGCAATTGATGGTTCTAAAAAGGACCAATTGTTATCCTGAATGGAGCGATTTAAAGTAGTCCTTAAAAGGACTGGACACAAAAATAAAGGCGGAATGTTTATGAGATTTTGTGATCCACCGTAATTGGATAATCACACGCGTTGCTGTCACTTAGAATGACAGGCCGTGTCCGCCGGGGGATTATGATCACGTTTTTACGTGGTCGAGGATCTTTGTTTTTCTTTTGGGGACTTGGTGAGGGAGTCGAGGACTCGAATGACTCAGGGTCCATAAACTATTTTGATAAAAAATGTCAGGTTTCATAAAGTAAAATATCTGAGTGAAATTGGCTCCCTATTAATTATTTTTCGATAAGTTTGACGGGGTACTAACTGGCCGTGTCCTGGCACTGGGCAGTCTGACTGGCGGTTTTGCAAATTTCATTACAAATACTATTCATACTAAAAATTTCAGATGTAATAAAATCGTAAAAGTTTTTGAGTTTTTTGACATGTTGAGCGGGGCGCTTAATGGAAGTTTTGCAAATGTCATTGCAAATACTATTTATACAAAAAATTTCAGATGTAACAAAATCCTTAAAATTTCTGAGTTTTCTGACATGTTGAGCGGGGTGCTGACTGGCCCTGTCCCGACACTGGGCGGTCTGACTGGCCCTGTCCCGGCACTGAGCGATCTGACTGGCAGTTTTGGAAATGCCATTGCAAAAACTATTTATGCTAGAGCTCATAGACCTGTGGCTATGAAAGGATAGAAAAATTGCGGGCTTAATGGCCGGGAAATCCCTGTCCCCCTGGACCGTCCATGTTTATGATCCCCTTTTGTCCTCCGTACCCTTAATAACAATGCTCATTTCCCACTATACCTAATACTGTATTCCACTACTCATACATAAACGTAGCCTCATTCGAATTCTTGAACCCAGTCCTAAGCTTAGCTATGATGGATACTTTTATGACCTAATTCTAAGGATGATAGAGAGGGTGCCTCTGGAGGGTGTGGTTGTACTGGATCATCACGAGGTTGCGCAGGAATATCAATAGCACGATGATGTTGTACTGCCTCAACGTTCGCCGTTTGTGCTTGTGGTGCTGATTCCTCTAAGTGATGTTCATTATCAAAGTTTTCTCCCGCCGACTGAACCTGTCGTTTAATCTCCATTTCTCGGTCTTCTGAGATAAGTAGATTATTTCTGATGTCCTCAGCCTTATTGATAAGATCTCGTACTGGAACTCTTCGTATGTGGAAATACAACGCAGTGAACTTTATTCTAAAATTGTGTCCCTTTTCGCGTTTAGTTTCAAAATTCGCGCGTCCATAATAGAGATGCATGCATTTTTCTATCATTGTTATATTCTAGTTGATGCTCTTCCACGGTATTCCTGTTGAGGTGGTTGGCTGCAAATCGCTAACGCTAGCTAAAACATCCCCAGAGAGAGAGAGAGAGACTACGTCGGAACTGAGGATTGAAATTGTGAACCAGAAACACATGTATACGATTTTAAAAATGAGTGATTTGAGTTCTTTGATTTTATTATAAATGTTACCAAAAACGGGTATGTTTATTGCGTTTTTAAATTTTTTTCTCGGGTGAACCCGCTGTTTTTTTTTCAGGCATCACGATGTCGGGTCGATTCGCCCGGATATAATGATCCGTCTGGATAGTAACATTTCATTATAAGATGTGGTCTTCGTTTTCTGAAACGGGCACTGGAATGTATCTGTGGAAAGTCATTCATTCTGTTGAGAGTCCTAGGTTTAGGCAAAGTTGTTGATGAATAATGCCCGCTACATCATTATGCCTTTGCGTGTACATTCACTGAGCCATTACACAACCACCATCAATAATGTGCTCGGTGATTGCTGTTAAAATAGTCATGCAACTGTAAACCTTGGGATATACACAGATGCTTGACATCTGCAACGCCCCTAGCCCCTTTATGTTGTGGTAGAATGGCCTTTTTAATCCCCGAATCACTGCGGTGCATTCGATGCTTGGTCGTTGAAACGCGGATGATTCTGTTTATCCTTTCAAGGTCGGTGTTCGACCATTTGACGAGCCCAAAAGAGTACGTGAGGACAGGGATGACATAGGTGTTAATAGCCCAGATTTTTTCAGCCGAGTTAAGAGAATTTTTCAGAACCAAACTGAGTCTTGTAGTGAAGGCAGACATTAGGCTCTTCTCAACTATTGTATTCTGAATACCCTTAGACTCAAAAATACCCAGATATTAGTATGACTCACCCTCAGCCATTGTCTGAATATGATCCTCATTCTTGTTCTCCAATTCTGCGGTCCCTAATTTTCCTCGGATTAAATACACTGTTCTGCATTTATCTAGTTAGAACTCCATGTGGATGTCATTAAAAAACTGATTTGTGTTATGGAACACTTGCTGCAGTTTCTGGTTTGAACTAGCGTATAGCTTTGGGTCATCCATGTACAGAAGATGGGACAGTTGATGACCATCCTCGTTATCGTGTTCTCTGAATCCATGAGACAAGCTGTTTAACGTTGTGCTGAGTGGATTCAACGCTAAACAGAACCATAATGCACTAAATGAGTCTCTTTGAACTATACCCGTCGTAATGCGAGTTAATCTAGTTGTCTCTCATTGCCCATGATAAAAATACTTGATTCTTGTTTCCCAAAGCATCATCGCATGACCTAGGAGGTCGATGATACGAAGGCAGATCTTGTAAACTTTCAACACTTCAAGCAAATAGTCAAATGGTACCGAAAGGACGAGCAAGTTTCTTTGATGTTTCCTAGCTTGCGTTATGGCCACAGCGCCAATGGTGACTAGATCTTTACTGCCCCGCGAGTTTTTGCAACATCCTTTTTGTTCTTCTGTAAGAATGTTATTCTCGTCACAATAACAGTGAACCTTATCTGCAATTAAAGCTGTAAGAAATTTGTAAATCGTTGGGAGACAGGTTATTGGTCGAAATTCAGATGTTTTTTAAGCGTCTAGTTTTTTATGCAACATATAAGAGGTAACTTTGAGCACAAAGCCTGGCATCAGACCTGGATGTTCGATGAACTTTTGGAGACAACTTGCCAACGCAGGATGCACACTCGTCAGGTACTTTGTACCAGAAATTGTGCACCATGATCTGACCCAGAGCTTTTCATTTACTTGCCTTTTTTAGAACCGTTCAAGTGCCTGAGTCTGTGATGTAAGTAGGCGCCATTACAGAAACGTTTATGTCCGAATGTGGTTCTAGTGGATCCGGCACTTAATCTTTGTTATCCCTAGTACCTATGCCTCCAGCTTCAATCAATTCTTCGACATACACACCTTCCAGAGGGGGCTCATTAATAGGAGGCTGTTGTTCTACTTCCATTTTGATGGTAGCTATGTCAACCGCTGAAAGCAATTTATTGAAAGATATTGAGCGTTTTTGGTCTGCTAGATTCCGTTCCTTTATTCTTGTGACCAATTACGGGTAATCAAGTAAGAAGAGACGATGAAGTTCTTTCCTCACACTTTGCCCACTATTCTCTGCCAATAAATAAAGGTGCATAACACCTCTGTTCATATGGTATGTCCATTTTAATCGCCTTCTTGGTTGCTGAATCTCTGCTACTGCCTCTGGTTGAATCAAGCCATCTGCCTCTGGAGGGTGTGGTTGTACTGGATCATCACGAGGTTGCGCAGGAATATCAATAGCACGATGATGTTGTACTG
>JAUMHM010000016.1:43072422-43092288 GCA_032362435.1 Melikaiella ostensackeni | reverse complement strand
TTTGTTGTTAAAAATAACAATAACGGTAAGTCCCCTTCAAGTTCCAGTGGAACGTTGCTGGAACGTTCCGCTGGAACCTTCCAAGAGGGCGGACATTTCACACGGCCCAGGGACGTGCCCGGAACGTTCCGAAAGTCCCAGCGGCTAGTTCCTGGAACGTTCCGTGCTATTAGGGTTAAATCAGATTATTGAAATGCAATTTACATTCTTGTTGTTTTCATGTTGCAGCAAATGAGTGTTTGGTTTTATTCTACGCCTATTTCAGATCTTGACTAATTTTTTACAATTTAAATCATAATAAAATCTAGCCGCACACAATATTTTCCGTTATTATAAGATATATAAAACTGCCTGTTCAATTCACTACTATTTAAATACTAACGAAATAGTTGTTCGTTGATATTTAATAATATTTAATCCTAAATTTTAATCAAATCAAATTTAGCTATTGTATAGTACTTAAACCTGTGATATATTTTTATGAATATTTTATGACAGTTATAAAAATTATGTTCAAATATACGCAAAATAATATATATTTCACAAATTAATTGTATGCATTTTTCCGATTTCAGGCCGAGGAAAAGCCGTAAAGGTTGGTGAATTTCAACTGTTAAATTTATTTGAGAACTCGAGCTCAAATTAGATTCGTCGAGGGCAATTATCCCAAAAATCAAAAGTAGAATTTCTATTCTATTACTATAGTAATAGAATGGTTAGAATGGGTAGCTTTTGATAACATTTATCCACGCAGTCACTACCTATGTTGATTTTTCTCGTATTTTTTGTTCTGTTCTTTATATTTAAAATAACTGAAGCTTTATAAATATTTCTTCTTCAAGTATTCTATATCTTTGCTTTATATTTTTATTTGGACTTTCAGAACAACGTACATTTTTGAAAACCATATCAAGTACTTTTCGAAGCAAAATAAAAGTGCAAAAGTTATTTGTTTAGAATTTCAGAGATTTTATATCGTCATAGATTTAGGTTTTAATTTTTAAATTTTACGAAGAAAATGTTATATTTTGTGTTAAAAAGATAGTAAATATTATGCCTTCTTTATCTAGAATTTTGATCATGTTTTTAATTTTCATCTTTCACTATCTTACATCTAATTATTATTTACCTTATGAGCATCGCTTGATCCATGTGCAAGAAGAGGTTTACAAACACAGGGAAACTTAACTCCACTCGTTTTCAGCAAAGACATTACTTCTTCTCTATTATTAGTTCTAATTTCCACAGAGTTTGGAACGAATACGTCTGAAAAATATATCATAAATTGTTAATCAAACAGACTGTTAGACAATTTAACATAGCGTTTTCCACTTGATACATAAAAAAATGTTGTCTAACTCTATATTTTTCAATTTAGATTATCTCTACTAAGTTCAAAATGGTTGGAATTTTTCAGGGTTTAAGAATTTTTAGCATCATAAAAATATAAGAAAGATATAATTGAATAATTTAATTTAAAAGCATATAAAATATCTTAGAATCTGGGTGGCCTCGGCACTGAGAAATCAGGAAATGATCGGTAATTTGTTGCGTCCACGAAATGAGTGATTTTATTTTTAACTTCAATTTTGAAAGATTTCAGTTTGCAATAATCTATGAGATTCAACATTTTTTCCCATGCATGCGTACTATACTTACAGCAAACAAAAAGATTAGTTGAATTTTGAGTGCCGCGAATTTAAAACGGTTCAATTTAGAAGACATGAATTTAGAAATCTGTATGGCTAGGAATTTGTTTCTTTTTTTTCTGAGATTTAAATGCAACCCTGAATAATAAAAAACCTCGTAAAAAACTTTCTTACCATCAAATAAAATTTTTATCAACATTGCCTAAATTAATAATAGTTACATACAAATTCGTGGAAAACACTATAAGGCGAGATTAAGTTTCGTGTTAACCATCAAACTGCATTCCATCTCGAATAATTTCATACGATAAGTGTCGGTTGCATAAATTCTTAATATTCTCCAAAGGATCTATAACTATTAGTTCTGGATGTTTGCGAATATATCCTTGCACTCGCGTTACAATCTCTTTGGCCTTGATAAAAAAAATCACACGTTAGCTATTAATACAGAAAAGCTATCAAATATTGAAATTAAATTATATGCTAACGTTTTCATCACCACATTCCGCATGTGCAAGCACATCTGTGAGTTTATGTAGAAAAACATGAATTGGACCCTGAGATTCGAAGTTTGAGTTGACATCAATCTGTAAACAAATATGAATTAATAAGTTCCATCTTGTGAGCCTTCATACTATAAAACTATGATACAACTTGGTAATAAAACTCTGAAAAAGTTCCACAAGAACAATCTGACATAATTTCACTGAAAAAATGTTGTTTTGAAGCAATTTGATTAATTAGCTTGACAGCTTTTCATTTAAATTTCTGTATGATCAATTATTATAATGTTCAATTAAAGTAAATTAAATAAGATAAATATAAATAACAGCTTTTATGAAGATATTCTAAATAATCCAGAGACTTTCATTATAGATTGTACGAGTGCAGATTAAGAGCTTCTTCTGGCCCATATATTTTTATGATTGGAATATATATTATACATAAAAATAACAAACTTACCATTTTCAGTGTAAATCCTTCTTTCTTACAAACATTATGAAAATCTGACCAGTCAAACTTTTGGCGTTTTTTTTCGGAGATCCAGTAACCGATGACTTTTTCATCGCACATTGTTGAATTCATCTGACTTTTTTGACAATTACGAAACGTCGTAGACTATCGTTGTCCGAAAATTTTTGCAGACATTGCACAAACTAAGCTTTCATCTAAAATTGTAACTAAATTACTATTTCGTCAAACTATGGAAGATTAAACAAAACTTGCACTTTTGTATATGCGCGGTTACCGCGACAGCAAGGTTTTAGGTTATGTAGGTAGTTAGGTATATGATGTTATGTTTGTTGGTTCACGAATATCCAGGGGTGGTCGAAACTAAGATTAGCCCGGGAATATTTATCTATTTATTTTTATTTGGTTCTTTGTGTTATAGGAGTCGTCGCTTATTTTTATTTTCTTAATTAATTACGAGAACAATATTTAACACATTTTGGTTATCTCTGTCAATGATTTGGAGATATAATCACGCATTTTATTATACATAGCCCAGTATACACGTTCCTGCATTTGACTAAACTTCAGAAATTTCCGAGGAAATTGTATGGCTGTGTATGACTCATGGGGAAAAAGTAAGCATGGTGAAAGAACGAACTCAGTGAGATGTCATGCGGTTCTTGACAGATTTTTTTTTTCTTATCATTTTCGATTATAATAATTTATGAATATAAAAAAATAACTAAACCAAGCTTCTCTATCGTCGCAGAAACGAAATTTTTTTCTGAGCTAATAAAGAAAACGTACCAGTACCTGCTTCTGATTGCTTCTGATATTAAATCTACAACTGCCGCAGACACTATGAATACTTGATAGAAATAATCGTCATAATCTTCTCTCCAGATTTACGTGACCTTGTTTACGATTTCTTCTTTATGAACAATAAAAACGTTTTGCAAGTATTAAGAATAATGTTACGTTCACTATAAAAACATCCGTTTATGAAAAGATTAAAATCCTTATCTTTGGTGAATATAATTTATTGCTTCAAATCACAAGTCTTTCTTTTGAAAAAAATTACTGAAGTGTAATAAGTAATTTTTTTAAATCGTCCTATTCAATTGTGTAGCTCTACTTCTTGCAATTAAGTGAATCAGTTATCTTATTTTTATTTAACTTATGGCTAAGTTCCACGGCATTTGAAATCTCTTACTAATCTTCTTGGGGCAAAGCGAGGAGCAAATATCTTGTACAGCTTTCCGGTTTTATCAGTTTAATGCGTCTTAAACTTCTCCAAGACTGCGCGTTAAAGACTGAAAAGAGATTTTTAAAATTAATATCCAAGTATTATATGATTTTTTAAATTAAAATTTGAAATCATTCAAAATAGTTCTTTCTAAAATTGTAAAATTATAAATTCAATTAAAATTGCGTAAGATTCACGATCATTCAATTTTGACCGTTTTGAAATTCAGGTGACTACATTTTGAATATTATCTAGTTTAAAAATTGTTCCAAGTTTGAGCGATTTTAAATAGAAATTACATTAATCTTATCAACTTAAATTGGACAACTGTACGGATCCTATTTTTAAATAATTAAATTATTAACATTTTTAGTTTCATAATTTGTCTTTAACTACTTTGGAAGTTTTTAAGCATAGATGAGTTGGAATCGTTTATTTTTGTACACAAACACATTTTTAAAAAGTCAAAATATAAAAGTTTTAGATTAAAATTAATTGATTACGAATGCTTCAATTTGAAATTGTTCAGTGTTGAAATTTCAATTTAAAATCTATTCAGTTTAAAATTTTTCAATTTTCAACACTTCATACCCCTAATTTTTACAAATTTCCAGTTTCAGTTCTTTGTTCTTGAATTTAAGTTTAACTCCGTTAATTCCACTTGAATTAGCCAAAATTCAAACTAATGTATGTACTCGTATTTATCGGATTGAGTAGTATAAAAATGGCAAACTGAATCTTACATTACTCAAGTAACTGCTGTTGCTGCTGCTGCTGCCTGAATTTCGCTTTTTACCACTAAAAACTTTTTTCGAGCTATTTTTATCCTCAAAAGATTTCCTCAAACGAAGTTTTTCTTGTTGAGATAATTTTATTTCTCCTAAAGAATAAGAGCAAGAACTGGGCAAATAAACTTCACCTTCTGAATAAGTTCCAGAAGAAGACTCAACCTAGAATATAAATGAAAATTAATTTTAATTATATTAAAAATTTTTTATCAATATCTCAAATCTTTACCCTTTAAAATAGTTACTCACATTTTTCTCGCTACTCTCAGAAGTCTCTGATCGTATTCTGAAAAGAAGACAGTATTCTCAAATTGAATAAATGATAAACAATCGATAACTATTAATTATAAGTACATTAATAAAATAATTTTACCTTAATTTTGATCCTTTTTGAGAATCAGACATGCTACTATTGACATTCCTGCAACTTTTTTCCGGTACTTTAATATTCATACCTAAATTAGATTTCTTTTTTACTATAAATGTTTTTTCTCTTATCAAAGGTTTCATTCTTACATTTTCTTCAGAGCTTATTTCTTTCGTTAAATTATCTATTTCTGTTTTTATTGACTTCTCTACACACAAAGCGACACGTTTTTCCCTATTCAATAAATCATCTATTTTTCGGTGAATTTCCAATTCATCGCTTCGCTCAGGAATTGTTTCTTTATTATCTTCGTTTTTATTCATAAATGAATCAGACATCTTTAATGAAACGTGACTTTCGAGACTTTTACAGTCCTTCGAAGTGGACGAACTATCCGTAAAATTCTGAGAGTAATCGATTCTCTTAGATGATTCGGTTACACTTGGCCCACTTTCAATCAATTTAATATCCGAACTACTGCTCGATTTAATTTCCATTTTACTCAAATTTCCACTTTTTTCCTGTGACTTCTGCAGGGAATTGACACTCGAGTTTTTGTCAGTCTCATCGAGGACTTTTTCGACCTTAGTTTGATTTTCCAAAGAAAAATCCCTATTTTCTATAGTAAGTTCTTGATTTCCTTCTTGAGGTTTAGTCAAGTCGACTTTTTCCTGTGTCATCACTAACGAAACGTCACCACAAATATCTTTTTTATCTTCTTTCGTGACGTCAAATTCCAATCTTATTTGAGTAGACTTTTTGTCATTCTTTACATCCCCGTTTGATGTATTATCATCGCTTACTTTTCTATGAGCCTCAGAGTCCGAAGAAAATGTTTTTGATCTTCCTTCTATAAAATCTTCAAACTGCTTTCTAAAAGTAAAAGAATCTCTAGAGTCATCACTCAAGTTCAAATATAATCCAATAATCGTAGTAAACATTGGCAACTGACAATTCTTATCCCGTCTTTGCAAAATTAAAAGAAACTTGTTAATGATTGTGGGATGAACTGCCGTTTCTCTCAATATGCCAATAATTTCATTTTCAATTCTTGCTTCTGTCTCTCCGAACAAACAAGTAATAAACCTCTTCATGGCATCAGAGGAATGCTTCAGAGATTCGAATATATGACCGAAGATTTCCATCTCACTAAAATCATTTTCTTTCATTTGTAGAGATGATCCTGAATAATTTATATTGTGTATATTAGAGGAAAGGTCTGAATTTGAAAGAGGTTTCAAAGCAAAACCTTTACAATTTGATTCAACTTCTTCAGTGCTTGACGATTGATCTTTGGAACTTTTTGGAAACTCTCTATCTTCCTTTCTTTCAAAATCATCAAACCTATTATTTTGCATTGACAAAATTTGGGTAGATTCACCTTCTTTATCAATTTTGTAATTTTCCTTTTTCTTTTCCTCGGAAGTATTTTTTGAGCTTCTTACCAAACTTGGAACAGACAATTCGGTTTTTCTTTCCTCGGAAGTATTTTCAATACTGAAGTCTTTTAATTCATTTGCACTTTGATTGTTTGATGACGCTGATGATTCTTTTATTTTCAGAGATAATGGTTTCTGAGAAATCGGGTTTTTTGTAGAAGATATTAAACTAAGACTTGCTGATGATAAATTTACACTCTGACTATTAATGACACTTTCTTGATTGACTACACTATCATTAATCTCAGACCTAGCCGCTATAAATTTGGAGAATTTATTTGTACCACTGATAATGTGATCCAATATCTTATCTGGTGCTTCGTGAAATTTAAAATCATGTTCTTTTTCTGCATAATATTTTTCTGGTGGTTTTGACTTTTCAACTGAAGCAAATTCTATGTTTTGATCAATTTTATTGTTCCCTTGATTTATTACGTTCTTGTAAGTTTCTAATTTAGAAGAGATAATTTTACAGAACGTATCTGTACCGCGAACAACATTACTGATTATTTCGTCGTTTCTTTTCAAAACTGTATCTAAATCAACTACAGAGGGCTGTTTCAAATTGATAACATCAACGTCAATTTCTGAACCTCCAGAGTTTTTATCCAGTTGGAAAACTGGTTTTGACATTGTAGGATTTAACGCACTGCCTCTTAAAATATCTTTGTATTTCAAGTTAACTCTTTCGTTACTAATAATTGTTGCTTTATGACGCAATTTTTCACTTTTAAAATCCGCGTTTTTAATTTCATCATTGCTTGGGGCATTGAATAAATTTTCCTTGACTTTTTCTGGTTTTTCAAGCGAAGGTTTTTCACTTGAGTCGATTGCTTCGAAGTCAGTTTTAATTTCTCCAGATTCTCCTACCTTGTTGCTTGTAACAGAATAATCCAAATCCTTTTCAAGACTACTTAAAAATTCACTGAAGGCTTTAGCTTTCGCGTTTTCAATATTACACTGCTTGGATGATTTTGTAGAATTTACTGCTGTTATTTCCCGAGGACTGTGAACAATTAATTCGTCTTTATCTCTACTGGAACTATTTGCCTCTGAAAGTTTTTCTACAATTTTTTCGGAATTTTTTCTAAAATGTAACTTTGATTCATCAGCTGCTTTAATAACAAAACTTTTCTTAAACATCTGTTTCTTTTCTGCAGTCTTTCCTTCTAAAAATTGGTTATCCTGTCGACCATCTTCAATAATAATATATTCCTGATTCACATCATTTTTTTCAGAAAAGGTTTCGTGTTGAAAATGGTAGATTCCGACATTTGTTGGTTCGTTTACTGAAGATTCTGGAGATATGTCTAAACGTTCCATATTT
Source organism: Melikaiella ostensackeni (assembly GCA_032362435.1). Lineage (NCBI taxonomy): Eukaryota > Metazoa > Arthropoda > Insecta > Hymenoptera > Cynipidae > Melikaiella > Melikaiella ostensackeni. The sequence goes on along the minus strand of JAUMHM010000016.1, from coordinate 43,084,518 downwards.
TGGATTTGCAAACTTCTTTTAATAATTACTCTGGGTCCAGTTTGAATTCGAAAAGTAGAAGATTCGTGTTTGTTCTCATTTTCATCAGTTTGTGCAGCTTTTTCGTTTTTATTAGTTAAAAATTCATTTTGAACTTTATCACTAGTGTGGAATCGATTTGGAACGGAATCAGTCAATAATATTTTACGTTTGTCATAATAAGGCATTGTTCTGCAACGTGACTCTTCGCCTTTTGTTTCTAAATAACATTTTTCAGGTAACATTGTAATAATTTTTAATAATCTTGGTGCTTTAGTAATTTTGTTTTCAGGTACTTGAACTGAATTCGCAAATGTATTAGGATCACTTGCATTATGCACTTTCGAGGGATTATTTGCTTGTTGAAATCTAGATGTCACAATTTGGCGAAGATGCAATAAATCTTCGTCGATAGTTGGCTGAGATTCAGGTCTGAAATAAAAATTGGTACATTCAATTAATCAAATTCGTAATTTCAAAATTGTTGAAACTACAGGGTGGCCGCTGGCCACAGAATATAATGCAATTCAAAATAAGTTCGATTTCAACTTTTTTTAAATGTTAGGTTCAATTGTTAACTTTCTCAATTATGAAATCATTCAGTTTACAGTACGTAATTCTAAAATATTTTACTTTACAAAATTTCCATTTCAGGTTTTGAGTTCATCAACTGTAAATGTACAGTAATTAATGATTTTTGAAACTGAACTGTAGTTCGAGAATTAAAATTTGAACAATAATAATTGATTTTACAAGAAGATTCTGAATCTGTTCAAAATTAAATAATTTACAGATTTAAACGCTGAAAATTAAACTGTTTTAATTCGAAAACCTTAGTAGTTGAACAAATGTAAAAGTTCGATTAAAACTTTATAGACTACTTTGAATTTTGAAATAATTTCAGAAGAATAGATTTATAATTACATATACGCTCTTATTTAATTTCAAATCCTTTTTAAATATTGTTTCCGTCCAAAAAATTCCATTTTAACCCACTCAATTTGAAATTTTTTAATTATGAAAAAGAACAATTTTTTAATATTTAGCAATATTTGACTGTTCATTAAAAATTGGCAATTATAAATCCAATAGTAAGAACTGAATTGTTTCAAATAGAAACCCTTGAATTTACATTTTGAATCTTACAATTTTGTTACATTTTTTGAAGGTTTAATTTGTACGTGAAAGTGTTGAATTTTGATGTATAAATAACAAATGTACAGTTATTAATTTGAAACGACTTAAAATTAAAATAATTCGACTTTAAACGATTTATGTATTGAATTGCATAATTCTATATAATTTTAAAAGAAAGGGAAGAAATTTCCGTATTTAATTTTTTTCCGAATTGAAAGAGGAACTTGTTTGTTATTTACATTTTAACAGTGTTGCAGGCGGGTAAATTTTGAATTTTTAACATTTTAATGACTTTGAAAAGAGGAAATTTTTGTTTTCAATATTTTATGAATTGGAAGGAGAACAATTTTTTGTTTTTAAGATTTTTATCAAGTTGGAAGGAAGGAAATTTGGTTTTCAAATTTATTTTTTAAGTGGAAAAGAAACAGTTGTTTATTTTAAAGACTTTTATAGAGTTTGAAGGTAGGAAATTTTTGTAATTTCTTTTTTTCTTAATTGGAAGAGGGGAATTTTTTATTTTCAAAATTTGTATTGAGTTGGAAGGATTAATTTTTTTTCTGAAATGGAAGATGGAAATTTTTTATTTTTAACATTTTTATGGAGTGGGACGGGAGGAAATTTTGGTTTCCAATTTTTTCTGAATGGGGGAAGGATTTTTTTATTTTTATCGAGTTAGAAGGGAGAAAATTTGAGTTTCAAAGGTTTTATTAAATGGAAGAAGTACTTCTTTCTTTTTTATCATTTTTATTGATTTGGAAGGGAGGAAATTTTGATTATTAGTTGTTTTTCAGAACTGGAAGAGGCCATTTTTTTTCTTTTCAACATTTTTATTGAGTGGACGAGGGGCAAATTTAATATCTTCAACATTCAGATGAAAGGGGGAATCTTTTTATTTTCAAATTTGTACTGAATTAGAAGAGGGACATGTTTTATTTTTAACATTGTTATTAATGTGAGTTGAAAGGGAGGATTAGTTTGAATTTATAGCAATGAAAACGATAGCTTGAATTTATATTTTTCAACCAGAAATCTTTGAACTGTTCAATTTATTAAATTTTACATTTTACAGATTAACGGTATTTAATTAAAATTGTCCAATTAAAAAGTGTTGAAACCTTTCACTTTATACGTGTAAATTATTGAGCGTTTGAATTAAATATTTCTGTACTAAAAATTGTTCAAGCTTCAATTTCATAAGTTTAAAATTAAGAAGAGTTCCACTTTGAGTACTTTAATTTTTAGTTCAGTTTTGAGTACTTCAAATTAAAAAAATTTCAGTTTTAAAAGTTCAAATTTTTTAATTTCAATGACAGTGAAAAATTTTTGTGAGTCGCAAAAAATCCGGGAATTTTTTTCCTTGATTAAAACGGCCACCCTGAATTAACTTTTAAATTAAGTCTTTCAAAATAAAATTGGTTAGTAAAAGAGACAAAAATAGATTAAAAATTAACTTACATTTCAGGATTTGCTTTGTGCAGTGAAATATTGTTATTTATTTCTATAATTTGTTTTTGAGCATTTTCGACCAGCTTTTCTGCATTTTCCAAGATGTGAGTAGTTTCGGGACTAAGAATTGGACTATTAGACGGAGAAGATATTTTCTCTGTTAATGAAGCTTCTTGAAAAGTGCTTTTAGTCATTGTAGGGTTCTTTCTAATACTGAAAGGAATGTTAGGAATTGGTAATGTTGATCTTGAAAAATTTTCTTTTTCAACAGCAGCCTCTTGAATTTGTTCTTGTAATGGTAACTCAAGCGGTTTAAATTCATTTACACTTTCTTCAGTCTTTTTAGATCTCCCAGAATCACACTGGTGTGGATATGTGCTAATTATTGCACTGCCCTTGGTACCGTTTTTATCTAATTGAACACACAGCGTTTCAAACTCCCTATAACAGAAAATAAAAAAAAATGTTTAGTAACAGTTTGTAAACTATCAAAATTTTAGAAGATGAAGTCAACTACTATTAACAAAATTAAGTAAACTGCAATTAAATATAATTTTTAATCAAAATGCAGACCTTCTCAAAACATTAGAAATTCGAGACAGTTTTAGTTTTTAATATAAAAACTATACATAATATAATGCGCATTACAAAAAATTAAAGGTCAAATTATTTTCAATTTTGTTGTATTCAGTGAATCCAACAGATTTAAAAAATAATTTTGTGCCGAAAAAATATGGAATTTTTCACCCGCTCCAGAGTGGCGAACTCATTCATTTTTTTCTGAATTTCGGCATTTGGAGAAAAAAATTTGGTTCCTAATATTCAAGATGATTTTTTTATAATTCTAGTTCCAAACGTAAAATTACTGTTGCATTAAGGTACAGTGCAAAGCACTCGGCCTGGGATGTGCATAACATTATTGATCCTTAAAGAGAATAGAACGTTGAACCCATGACGTTGTGAATGAACGTAGGTAGTATCCATTTCAAAGCAATTAATTATTCACTTAAAACTATCTTCAGTACTTCTTTTTATTATTGAATACTGTGTATTTTTAATTTATAACCATTTTCTTTTATTTAGAACCCAGAAAAGTAAGATCATACTTTTAAAGCCGATAGATTATTAAATTACCTCTTTAATATAATCAATATTTCAATATCAAGATTTTCTTCAATGAAATTGTACTTTCTTTGAACATAAACATTGTAATATTCTCAATTTACTAAAGAGGAACCAGCACTAAAAAACCTAGGAGAGTCCTTTTTAATCTCCTCTTCTTTTTTGAAATTAATATATAGTAAAATTATACAGGTAACGAATTGTAAAACTTTAATCGTTTTCTAATGTACGTCAAATTTTGTCATATTTTATTTTTTTAGTTTGCTACGTTTGAAAAATATATATTTGAATTTCGGGAGCAGTTTATTTTGCAATAAATCTGTTTTGTTTTTAATTGGGTGCAATTTTCTTTGGACACGAATTTTATAATAAAATTAGAATTTATGAAATTTTTCATAAAACTGGAGACACGAATAATTGAATATATCTGCTTTAAGCGTTCTTGTAGTTCCTCGTCGATGCGCAGCTTGCCTCGCGCTCTGGATGTCTGGACCCGACGGATCAATAATGTGCTTTCTCGGCTTTCTCTTTAGCTGCCCCAACTATCGTTACCGCATCGATTCAAAAAAATCAGGAAGCGTAGGTTTCGAGTACGTTTTCATTCACCAGTAGAAAAAATCCGGTTAAAAATCTTCAATATTTTAGAAAGTTATTTCAAAATTTATTATAATCACAAACAAATCAAGTTTCCTAAAATTTATACAAAAGAACGCTTAATTCAGAATTAAAAAAAAACATAGTAACTTAACTATACTTTATAACTGTATAATCTATAATCTATACATAGATAAAAAATGGGTTTAAAGGAAGGGGAAGAAAATGTTGACTAAAAAGACCAATTTGTTACACATCAACACATATATTTTGTTTTTGCTTGTTGCATACATACGATAAACAGTGCAATTTAACGCGTTTCTCGAAGTATGGTACACTATAAAATTTTTATTATCCACTACTACAATTGCTATTAAACGTACTTTGTGTCCTTATTGTGATCGTACAAGAAATGTAGAAAACAATTTGAATCATATACAAAACTAAGGCGACTGTCCATGAATGTTTAGGAAGACGTACTAGACTACTTCGTACGCAGCATGTTCAAAAAATAATGAAATTGCTCACGACTTCCAGACTAATTTAGAGCTTAAATCCAAATTTTCACAACCTTATAATTTTTTAAAATTTTGACCAGAGAGTAAAAAGCTTATGACTAACGAATAAAATATATCGAGAGTACCTGGAAACCAACGAGCAATCTCACACTGATTGCCACGCATGGTGAAAAAAGTGAATTTATGGATTTCAAAATTATTATTCACGATCGTCAACACTGCTTCCAAAATGTAGCCCCTACGCTACTACGCATGCTTCGTACAGTCCGAATTATTTTCTCGGACATCCAGCTCTAGAAGAAATAACTTGTTTCCACAGGAGTCGATTGACCAAACCAATACTGTAACATTCCGCGAAGCATGTGCAGTTTGCCAGGGGCTACATTTTGGGAGCAATGATCATCAATTGAACATTGAAAAAAAGAAAAAAATGTTATGTACTCGTTAATTTCGCAAAGGCGTTATTCGTAAGTATCGTGGTCTGTCGTTACTTGCAACTTCTGATTGTCAGAAATCGTCAATTTGTTTTTTTATTTAGCAATTTGAATCTTTCTTAACAAATCTGAGCTTTGCTAACAAATCGGACGAAAGTACCTTTTTTTGAGAAGCGTTTCTTTTTTATCGACAACAAGCGTTCACCTCGAAAAAAACTTTTTCAAAAAGATGTTATTTCACAGATTGGGGCCATGTTTATCTTTTTTGTAGCTTTTTCTATAAAATGTCCACGAACATAGAAAAAATACAATATTTGGTTTCCCCTCCTCGCAGTAAGAGAAGCGCTTTCATTTTTAAAAAGTTGTATTGGCATCAAAGGGTAGGAACTACCAACGGGGATGAGAAAAATCACGTACGGTCGCTGTATGTGTTGCTACAGTTAGTCATGCCATTTTTAAAAACCTTTTCTTCGTAAGATGCTTTCTTGGGTATTTTTATTCTGTTTCGTCGTTTTTACTATCGAACCGAATTCAAACATACAATTCGCAAAAAGTTGCCAGAGACCCTGGACACCTCTTAAAAGAGATCGAAAATGCACAGCGTCTCTAGATTTCTTTTCTACTCAATCTCGCAAATATACGCTTATACGTACAATAATCGTTTGCCCTGTTTCTTTGTACAAATATATACAGCGGTTTGCACATCCAATGCTGACTAAGTCGGAGTGCACTGTTACAAAAGTCCCTGGAAGCGTATAACTAAAGGCAATAGTTTTTCATACAGAAGATACATGAATGAATCCTGGCTAGTCTTTCAAAAAATTCGGCGGTGCTTGGTGAAATGGGACACGATTTGTGCAATACCTAGGAATAATTTAAAGAAAGAAGCATGAGATGACGATTTTGTACATTAAAAGATAGTTATTCTTTCAATCATACTGTTTTATAATAATAATAATATATGTACACATATACAGAATGTACAGAAAACCCGAGCGCTGGGTCGAAGATATTCGTCGTGCTTATAATACAAAAAAAAAAAGATTGTCGAAAGGGATCAACATACAGACGATTTTTAATCGTCACAACAAAAAATACAGAACCGGATCGGTTGCTAAAAATATGGTACAAAATATCGATAAAATTTTTCGCAATCGTGCTCCGATGAGTGCGAAATACAAAGACAATGAAGAAAGGCGATAAAACCTAAGTGCGAACCCAAAAAGGGCACAAATCCTTGCGTTCGACGTTAGGACGTTACGTTTTTTCGTAGCTTTGTCTCGAGAACTTGGCAAAAAAAAAATTGCTCCTTTCGTATACTCTCTGCTATTACATTATGTACAGAACCTGTGCCAGCATAAAAATCGCCAAAGACTGCTGCTCAAAAACCAATCAATGTATCTCTTGCGGTAACTTCGACGACATTTGAAAATGTCGATACAAAATTCTCAATCGTCTTAAAAAAACATCACAGGTATCACACCCACGTCTTCGGCTCGTGTCGACGATTGGTCCTCCAAACCAACGTCTGTCACCATTCCCAAAACAAATTTTTTGATGAACCTTCACGGTTTCAACAAAAACACCCTGTTAAGGGTGACAATTTTCAGTCACGACCTTCTTGAGAAGGCTTTTAAGTTTCACGCTCTTTTTTGACTTTGAGACCAGTGTTTGGCGCATCCTCACCCAGGATTGTCGCGATCTCATTTTGCATGAAAGCCCATGGCACTTGACTGTTGGCCAGCGGACACTTTTCGCCACTCGGACAATAGACCTGAAAAAAATATAAAAGAATTGTTTTAGTACGTGTTTTTCTTGCTAAAATTGCTTACGAAATATTTAAATTGCAAATAAAGCGAAAGATACACCTATTTTTCAAGCAGGTGATGATAAAAGTTTCAGATGAGACTGGTGATTGTTTTCTTGGGTAATTTTTATTCATCAAATTGAATGCAAAAAATTTCGAAAAGAAGAAACAACTTCAGTGGTGATTATTATTCATTTAATTTTGGAATTATAAAGATACTAGTTAAGGATAGTATTTATCATTTCGAACCCAAACAGAAATGGTCAGATTTTTAATTGATTTTTTTTACAATAAACTTTACCACAAAAATAAAATTTAGTTTTTTTTTGTTATAAGCTGTTCTAAAATGCTTTTTATTCATTTTTTTATTTCTTTAATAGATTATTCACATATATTTGACTTGTGAAGAATAATTTGCTTTTTTTACTAAATAATTAATAGGAGTTTCAAAAAGCAATGTTCAAAACTGTAAAAATTTTTGCAGAATGATATGAGTTTTAGTTTCAGAGAGGAAAATTTTTTTTAGAAACTTGAATTTGAATGGATTAAAAGATTATAATGAAAATCGTCAAACATCAAATTATTTAAGGGGACAGAATAATCTAATATCTATTTTTGTTTAATATTAAAATTTTGGAAATTTCTTTTTTCGGCACAATTTTTCAACAAACAAAAAAAAGGTTTTTATATAATAATTCGAAACCTTATGTGCTTACTTAAAAATGCCTATTTAAAAATCTTACATCAATTAAAAAAACCTTTCCAAAGATTTACGTACGTTAAATTTTTGTTAAAACTTTTTTAAGGCCAGGGATTTTTCTGAAAGAAATAATTGAGAGAATAAAATGACCAAAATTTTAGCACCAAATAATGTAAACACAAATTTTGGGGCCAAGTAAAAGTCAAGTAATTTACAAATTTTTATACTTTTAAATTATTTTCAACGAAAAAATCTAAAATATCACAAAAAATCCATCCACATTTTCATGAATGAGTGTTTTTTATGGGTGAAAAATTCTTGTCGATTTCACTTTATTATAAATTTGAAAAAAACTAATTGGATGCAAAATGCAACTATTCGTTTATAGAAATTATTATTATTACGTGAAACTATTTTTTATTTTATTTTTTCAAATACACATTCAGTTACAGGAACATTGGGATTTTAAAAAGTAAAATTCAATATTTCATCTTTTTTTCTGAATTTTCGTGCCGAAAAACTTCACATTGCTGATGACAGAAACAACCACTCAATATTTTTGAGGAATATAGTTTAAACAAATTTAAATCCATACAAAAATTTCTAAACGATTCCAAAAAAGTATTTTACTTTTAATTTTTTTTTTGTATTTCAAAAATATAAACGGATAATTTAAATTTTTTAATGAATAAAATTGAGTGAATCTTACCTCTGATCCAGCACCCTGTCTCTTTATACTATCCCGACTGCAGGGGAAACAGAATTTATGGTGCGGAACACTCGGACACTGAACAAAGTGTGTGTCTTCTAAACGTTCCTGGCACAACGTGCACTTCAAAGTTGGCGCTGAAACTGGTTCAGCTCCTGGTGCTTGAGCCACAGCACCTTCTGAAGACGTCGTCACCGTCGTTGATGACACGTGTCGAGAGCCACTTGACCTCCTACCCGAAGACCCTATAAAAAATATATATATATTTAAAAATTTAAATAAAAATAGAATATTATCACTTGACATAAAAATCATCAATTAAGCTCGCAAATAAGTAATCCTTCCAATTTAGAATTTCTAACAATTAAAAATTCTCGTGATTCCATGATTAATGAAAGCAAAATTTTCATCGAGAGCCAACTTCCAATATTTCACATTCCCAAAATGCGTTAGGAATTTGCAGTATGTGGAATTCAATTTGCCAGGAATTCAAAGAGACAGGTAATTGATTTTTGAACTTTGTGCAGATGGAATTTAATTTAGCAATTTGATGCACTCTCATTTAATGTGATATTAAATCTAGTTCAGATCTGACAACAGTGATAGTAAAAGTACTTTATTTGACAAAAATATAAGATTTTGGCAATGAACTCAGTTTCGAAAATTCGCAAAAGTATTTCAACAAGTGGCCGCGAGATGCGAGACGCCGATTCGACTGAAATTTTACAAGGTGAAAGCATATAAAAACTCATTAGATAAGTATTTTTTTTCGATCCAATAGGTCTTAGTTTCCGAGATATCGAGGTTTGAGTATTTACGCTTTTCAGCGTGGTCCGCACTCGACAGTGGCACGCTGAGCGGTCCGCGCTCGACCGTGGCAAGTTGAGCGGTCCACGCTCGACAGTGGCGAGTTGAGCGGTCCACGCTCGATAGTGTCGAGTTGAGCGGTCCCCGCTCGAGAGTGGCGAGTCGAGCGCTCAAACGAAAATACTCAAACCTCAATATCTCGGAAACTAAGGCCCACTGGGCCGAAAACAAAAGTACGTATCTAATGAGTTTTGATGCACTTTCATCCTGTGAAGGCCCAGTTGAATCGGCGTCCCATATCTCGCGATTTCTCCTTGTAAGTAGACTAATAATTTCTGAACTTGAGGTAGTTTTAGGATAACTATTAACACTTTATGCTTGGATTCGGAAGTTTAATTTAGAAAGGTTACAATACACAATTTTTGAGACTTTCTTTTCAATTAATCAACTTTTTCGTTTTCTACACACCTGAACCATTTGGGCTGTGTTGCGAGCCTCTTGAAGCGCTGCGTTGTTGCTGTTGAGCATTTGTGGCTGTAGTTGGTGGGCTTCTGCTGGTGGGACTCGTGTTATTTGGTGGTTGTGGCACTGGCTCAGGGGATGTGAGATTATCTGCGACAGACATCAGGGCGGCCATCGGGGACGGACCGCTTGTGGCTCCCTGCAAATAATGTAATTTCTTAATATTTAATTCAAAGATCAATAATCCACATAATAACATATAAAATCAGAAAGTAATGTCACCCAAAAACTATATAACCCATGCAAAAAGCAATATACACCCATCTCGCGTTGAAGTATATACCTTTCCAATTAAATTCTGAATTAGACTGAGACATTCCCTGAATAAATCTTCAATTTATCACTAGATTATATGAATTGAAAGGCGTTTTAAATTGGATCAAAACTGCAGAATTGTACAGGATAGACGCTAAACTGGGAATTTTTTGAGACCGTGAAAAACCGGGAAATGACAGTGAATTTATTTTTTGACCGGGAGTTTTACAAATTTTTAGTTATAATAATTAATATTTTATTAATATGAAGTTATTTTTATTATTAATTTTGATACTACTAAGGTTTGAAAAAAAAATCTATCAAGAAAAATCAATCCAATTCACTTGAAATATCACAAATTTTTTATCACATGATATAATGCAGCCTAAAATAAGTTCGATTTCAATTTTTTTTTAAATGTTACATTCAATATTGCTAACTTTTTTATTTATCAAATCATTCAGTTTACAATGTGCAATTCTACAATCTTTTACTTTAAAAATTTTCTGTTTTAGGTCTTTACTTTTAAGCGTACATTTTTAGTTTGAAGAATTTTAAAATGCAGTTTTGAAGACTTTAGCAATAACAAATTAAAAGAGTGTCAGTCTAAAATATTCCATTTTTAACCCATTCAATTTTAAATTTTGTATTAAAAAAAAAAAACAATTCTTTGAATATTCATCAATATTTGACTGTACATTAAAAATGAGCAATTATAAATCAAATATTCGAAACTCAACAATTGTAATCTGAATTGTTTGAAATAGAAGGCCTTGAATGTTTCAAATTTCAGAGAGCTAACTTTTGACTTTGAACGTTAAAATGTCAATTGTTTCATTTAAAATTAAGGTTAATTTGTAAGTAAAAGTACTGAATTTTGTTTTATAAATAACGATTGAATAAATATTAACTTGAAACGACTTGAAAGAAAAATAATTTAACTTTTAAGTTAAAAAATGTTAAGTTTAAAAATAAGATAAAATCGTTTAATTTTTAATGTTTCTAACTTAAAACTCCTTCAGATGATATAATTTTGAACATTTATAAATTTATTGCTTCATTCTTCATTTTAGAGCATTAAAAATGAACTCTGAAATCTTTTGAAATCTTCGAAATCTTTGAAAAAATTTTGAAATCTTTATGTAATCATTAAAATCTTTGTGAAATATTTAAAAACTTTGTTAACAGTTTTGGAATATTAAAAATGTTTATGAAATCTATATAACCTTCGTAAAATCTTTGATATCGTCTAAAATATTTTAGAATCTTTGAAATCGTTAAAATCTTTGTGAAATATTAAAAAAACTTTGTAACTCTTTTGAAATCTATTTAAATCTTCAAAATCTTCGCGAAATCTTTGAAATTTAAAACTGTTTAAAAGAAAAGTGCTGAAAGCTTGTATTGTATACGTCTAAATTATTGCGCACTTGAAGTAAAAATTTCTAAATAAAACATTTGTCTAGCTTTAATTTTGAAACTTCAAAATTCAAAAGAGTTCTACTTTAAGGGCATGTCTAACAGGAGTCACGTGAACAAACTAGTGCTCGATTTTTAATCTTTATTTTTGGAACGATTTACTCTTTTTGTAAATAAAAAACCGCTCTGAAACTTTGGAAAATGCAAAAGGAAACGGTAACTTACGTTTGTATACATCATTTGGGTGGAAATATGTAAAAAAATTTCTCGAAGAAATTAAAACTGGAGCAACGTCAGAATTTTTTTTTCAAACAACTTATATCCACACGTAATCAGATATTAAGTTGAAATTTTCGGAAATGACATAAACGGCACTAAGGAATGTTTTTATGGTCCTAATTATTTGTGCTTGAAAAAAAATTTTAATGAAAAACTGAATTTGAAGAATTACCGACCGTGCTGTAGAAACCAAGAACAGCATTCCATTCTCCCAACCGAATTATTTCGCGGTTAGAATCGATTAGGATCCTCATGTCAGCCCGAGACCTGTCACTTAATTTACTGTCATTGTGAACATCGTTATGTAGGCCGTCGCACGGTCGGTAATTCTC
>JAUMHM010000016.1:43052472-43072322 GCA_032362435.1 Melikaiella ostensackeni | reverse complement strand
AGCCCGAGACCTGTCACTTAATTTACTGTCATTGTGAACATCGTTATGTAGGCCGTCGCACGGTCGGTAATTCTCCAAATTTAGTTTTTCATTAAAAATTTTGTTTTCAACTGCAAATAATTAGGACCAAAAAACCGTTCCTTAGTGCCGTTTATGTAATTTCCAAAAATTTCAACTTAATATCTGATTACGTGTGGATATAAGTTGTTTGAAAAAAAATCTGATGTTGCTCCAGTTTTAATTTTTTCGATAAATTTTTTTTACAAATTTCCACCCAAATGATGTATACAAACGTAAGTTGCTCTTTCTCTTTGCATTTCCCAAAGTTTCAGAGCGATCGAAAAAGATAAGATTACCAAAATCCTTTTCAAAAATACGTACTAACCTGATGATGATTAGCCTGCTGATTTTCCCCTGTGCCTTCCTGAGGTGGTGGAGGTGGTGGTGGTGGACTTGTTCGTGGACGTAGAGGAGATCCTCCACCATTTGTTTGCACATTAGCTGGGGCTAGTGGAATTTGTGGACCAACATAGGCGCCTGAAAAGGCAAAAAACAATCAAGTCTCCTGTTTTAATTGGTACATAATAAAAATGAATTAGAATCATCAAAAGAAACAAATTTAGGATGTGCCCAATGTAATAATCTAAGAATTGAATTGCCAATGTCATCTACCATTTCGTAAAAGCGCAAGATTATGCTTCCTTTTGATGCAAGTGCATCTGCTACTCTCGTGACTAAATCACCATACAGAGTACTTTTCTATGCGCGACACGGCATCAAACTTGTGCAGAGTAGAATGCTTAATACGCATTTTATGGCTTTGTGGTGTATCGTGCATTCTGATAATGTATACTCGACATTTCTGACACTCACTAATGAAATTTCGCAGTTAACACGCGAGACACGTGATCATTGCATCTGAATTATGAATGCTAACACTTTGTGCAAATAAATGCCATCTCTTGTTAAAAATGTCACTATTATCGAATTTATATTAAAAGGTCAAACCGACTCGCCTTCAAACGTCGAACTTTCGCATTAGTAATAAAAAGATTTCCGGAAAGGGTAAGATAAATTATTGAGTCCAATGATCACCAACAATCAGGGTTTCGAATTATAAAAAGAGACTTCGTTTAAATTAATTTACATTTAGAATAACTGAAGGGACGTCGGGCAAAAAGGCGTAAGTGCCAAATTTTGGAAAATGGATTTTATTGGCTTAAATTAATTGTTTTGACCTAGCTCATGTTCATGTAGAAGGTTATGGTCCAGTTCCATTTACAAGGGGGTCAAAATCAATGTTTGGTAATTACAAAAAAAAGTTATTACTTGTTTTCGCCTGTTCTTCTCACGATTCAATAGAGCTAAGTAATAGCTAGAAAGTACTTTTTTTAAATTGAAAAATAAAAGTTATGCAACTCTTTCTCAGTCCAAAACGGCGTTTTTTGGGATGCACCGTTCCTTTGACAAAAGATTTCTCGGAGATGGTTGCTTCTTTTAGGATTTTCCTTTCATGATTCGATAGAGCTAAGTAAAAGATCAAAAGAACTTTTTTGTTAAAAAAAATTAAATGCCTTAAAGTTAGACTGTTTTTTTTTGTCACCTGTAAAATTCGTGTTTTGGTACTTATGCCCTTTTGCCCGGCGACACTTTAACTGACAATTATGGAGTTAAAGGAAAAATGGAAGGGGCAAAAAAATTTCTGTAATCGGTGAATAGATCATTGTAATCACAGAATCACTGTATAATCATTAATCACCTTGTAATCTGAGACTTTGGAATAATTTCAAATCATCAAAATTATTATGACTTGGATTTCAAATTAAACTTTCAATGCTTTCGGACTTCCCAATTCATTCGAAATAATAATTAAAAATCAATTTAAAGTTGTTCAATTTCTGATCATAATAATTTTTAACTTCCATCAATTCTGAACGCTTATTATTTTTAATTGTTGTGAACGCTTCAATCTGAAATTATGCACATTTTGAAAGCTTTAATTTAAATTTTCACCATTTTGAAATGTAATCAATTTTGAACCTGCCTGAACGACTTCAATTATAAATGGTTTATTTTCGATTGTGCATCAAATTCGAAATTGCAGAATTATAAAAATTTAGAATACTTCAAATTTCAAATTGTTTGACTTATTGTTCTATTCAAAATTATTTAAGTGCTTAACACTTTAGGTTTCATACCCCTTTCCAGGCGAAAAAATCATTTAATTTTTTTTATGAGTCAATAATTTTGAAAAACGACCATTTTGTAAAATTCACTTTCTCAATATTTAAGGCTGAATAGACCTTTTAATAAATTTCCCCCGGTGAAAATGTATTTTCAAACTAAAATACAATAGCTCACAATAAAGTACAACAATGTGAAAATCCTAATTTTTTGTAAAAGTGTTTCAATTGCAGCGAAAAATTGTGGTATCTAGTTGATTTTTTCTTAATTATTCTCGACGATTTTTAACGAGCTTTTTTTTAAATGGCATAAAATCTACTAAAAACCACAATTGTTTGCTAGAATTTGGTCACTTGATCAAATTTTTATAAAGAAATATAATTTTTACATTATTATACTTTCATGTAATTTATTCTATTCGTACTTTATTGTGAAAATACATTTTCACTATTAAATCTTCTTTAGTGTGCACTAATGATTCAGAGTTTTTCCCAGCATTTTTTGAATAAAATAAAAGTCACTTATGTGAATAAAGTCAATTTATAGTCATTTGATCTGTAATTGTTAAATTGAGCAATTTCACACCGTGACTCGCAAATTCACTAAGTTTGATAAAATTGCTATAAACACATATAAACACATCTTTTTTCTTTCAACTCTCAAGTTTTACAACTAGGCTTAAAATACTTAAATTCATCACAATAACACAGAAAAACCCAAGGTTTTGTTTTATTTTAAAATTGAATGAAAACGGCGCAATCAACTGACAAAAAACATTAGGAATTGTGAATGTGGTTGTAATTGCCAATGTATGTAGTAAACACAGTTATCAACTGTTTTAATCCAACTTTGTTATATACATATATAAAAAAAAAGCCTGAGGTTTTGCTATATAAATATAGACTCAACTCTCTGTTTAACTCCAGTCTTGGATATGGCCTCCTATGACCGTGAGGCTATTCCAAGAATTACTACCATGTAAACAGTCAGGGTCGTATGAATTATTTCCAGTAGGAATACATAATATTAATTAACTGTATTTTGTACAAATGTAGATTTTTGTTATCATTAAGGATGGACCTTTTTTAATAATGAACACTAATTAATTAAAAGAGAATTTTCCGTGTGCATTTAAAAATAAATGCGAAATATGCACGCGAGTGTTCGAACTGTCCGCTTTGTACCTACGGAACTGCTGAACTCCGCTGAGCTCACGCGCCTCTCTCTCGGCCTTTGGACCCCCTCATCCACGAATGCAAGCTAGCGGAAATTCTAAGGAGGTAAATGGAGGCGAATTAAATCGAGAGTTGAGTGCATCTACTATAATGTCTACATCCAAACTCAACATTCGGTAACCGTCTGCACTTGGGAAAGTGTTTTCTGCAATTTTCCTTTCCTACGGCTAAAATTCCAGGGAAAATGCTAGTATCTCCGATTAACATGCAGAGAATTTTTAAAAAGATGGTTGGAGACTCTCCAAAATATCCCCTCATATAAATCCCAAAACAGGGTATACAATATACATGGAAAATGAAAAAAATGAAATGCAGGGTTTCTAGAAGTAATTTATACACCATTTAAGACTGTCTTATGTTGGCATATAGTTGCCTCGGTTACGGTCTCTGATAGTTCGGGAGTTAAAATGCGCTCTTGTTTATGTACATTGCATACAATATCATGACGTGACAACAGACTTGGACTTGGAAGTGGTCGATGAAGGGCAGAGGCAAGGAGCAACCGATGATTTCTTAATGGCTCATGCATGTCGCAATGTTTGTCACCGTCGCACACATTATGCATGACCGGTCTTCGTCGTATACTTAAATACCTGAGTGACGTAATCCGGGAACAACATTGGTATGGCTTCTCTCAAACACGTGGCTGTCTGGAATAACCGTTGTTTTTTTCAGCCACTAACAAGCTGCACCAAGCCTAATATCAGGTGATTTTCGACGCATTATCATGACGCCACGCATTAGGATGAGTAAAGACTTTACCGCGATTGATGTGAAACATGAAAAAAATTAGACATGTGAAAATAATATACTGGGGTGAGATAGGAATCGAATTCTCAGTCTAGACACTATAATATACTTTCATTCATACTTCATTCTCATTCATGAGAGTGTAGCGAAAATCAGATGACCCGGCTTTTCAGACTTTCAAAAAGGATTTACGAATTCATCAATTTTTGGGAATGTTAGATCCACCCAGTCGTCTCAAGTTCGAACTTCTTTAAAAAGAGTTGTTTTTCCAAAAACATTATTTTTAAAGTAAAACTTTTATAAGTGCGACGTTCGCTGACTCATATTTTTGCTTCGAGGCCAAATATTATCTGCACTTTGTCCAACTGCGTTCCACCTTTTCAAACAGTTCGAGGGAAACACAAACTAACCTGCAAATATGCTTTCTTATCTGACGTTTTTGTAAAAATTTATATGTGACAATGTTTCTTAAGTTTTTTTTTTAAAACATGAATCTACTTGAACTTGAACTGCTGTTAAAGAATCATGCAAATCACAAATAAAAATTGATAAAGAGATCATATTTACCAAAAATAAATCTGTCGACCAATAAAGTTTCTTTCGCATTTGTTTTGAAGATTTTTATCTCTTTATTTGATTCACAATTTATCACCTAACAGAAATAAGGGAATTTTTTTATAAAAACGACAGGTTTAGTACTCAAATTTGCTGTACAATTAGATCTTTTAAAAGAGGAAAAGACATATATTATTGACCATTTAAGACTATTAAAGTCACTTTCGATAACAAAAAATATTTTATTTGACTTTTGCTTGCTGAAAGCTTTATTAAATTCTGAATCGCCTTAAAATGTCGAGGCTTAAACATGAAGTCGATGATAAAAGATGTACGTTTTGTTTCTTGATGCGACAAAGATGATGATTTAAACTATCGATGAAAATCAATCAATTCGTTATTACAATGTGGCAATCACACAGTGATTCAAAAAGATTAATGTCGTTAGACAAGTACGTTATTTACACGTGACGCCGGTATAAGCTAGAAAAGATCATCGAGTTGTCCGCGTGCTAGTGTCCGCAAATACAGCGAGTTACACACAACAAAAAATGGAGAAACGTGCACGCGAGTCCTATGAAATATTTCCATATTCAAACGTGTTCATCTACGAGAAAACCGGTAGGAACTCTCCGAGATCTAAAGTGATCTATAAAAGAGCACGCAAGCATCCACAAAACATGTGACTGGTACTTTTCCGTGACGACAGACATAACGCACAAGGCCTGAATATATCACTATACAAGCATGCAGTGTCATGTAGTCGATACTCGATACAAATTCGCATGTGTATACAGAGTATTGATAAAGGTTGATCGATGTAGGATATGTAAAAATAAGCTAAAAGGAGCATTCAGCACTCTTTTGCAAGAATCGTTTTTCTAATTTTCTAGATATTATACATTAAAATATGCTTCGACTAGTGATGCGTGTCGAGCATTTCAAAATTTGTCCAAAACATCGTTACATGAAATTAAAATTTTGAACTCGATAATTATCACGATAATGACGAAACTTTACTCTAATTCTAATCTGATTATGTTTCGAGAAAATCTCGATTTTCTCACCAACATGTATCACTAGCTTCGTCAATAATAAATATTCTTAAAGAAACTCAATATTTCATTCTTCGCCTGCAGTTGCACAGAAACCCATAGGCTATACGAGTAGGCTTCAATATTTTAATACCGTGTGCATTAAAATAGAGTATAGACGATTTACTAAGATATTGAAAATTGTCTACAATGAGAAAAAGTGCAATAGCATGTATAGGTTAGTTGAGTAATTATTATCTATGAGTAATTATCTAACAATTTGCTAATAATATCTTATGCTAATCTCTATTAAACATAATGATGGTAATTTGTACATTACAGAATTATAGTTTAAGATCCTCTTTTTTTTTTGAATTGAATGGAAACTTGAGAACAATCCTTATGACATAGATATTTCATTTTAGATGCGTTAAATCAGTTTTTATGTAGGGCGTAGGCTAAGAAATTTACCCTGGGATGATGCGCTTGAAGTTCTGAACGTTCAAGTGAACGAAATTTTTTACTGATGGCTTAGTAAACTAAAAAGAGTGCTAAAATGTTTCTTCATTTGTATTGGGAATAATAGATTATTAAAAGAAACGTATAATGAATTATTTTAAATTGTAGTTGGAACAATATTTATGGATGAAACAGAATTGGGACAAAATATTTCGTTCATTTGAACGTTCAGAACTTCAGGTACATCCTGGGATGGTGATACTGATCGAGAAAACTTCTTTGATCTCTTTTTTAATGTAATTTTTAAGACGCGCTAGAGATATCCAATCTCGGATGTATGGACGCAATGTCGACTGCTTATTTAAATAATTGTCATATTTCATTGTATGACCCATATAGAAATATTTAATATTTGGGATCAGACAAAGGCCAGACGATAGTATTAATATTAACACATCCTCTGAAAGTGAATAACTAACCGAGCACTTGTGATTCTGAATTTGAAAAAAAATTGGAGGCTATGATTCACTGCATGCATAATGAATGAATTTCGAAGACACTGGTTTCACCTCAGTAGGAAAATTGCATAGATGGTTAGAAAGTCGTTGAATACACGAGTTTTAAATAAGAATAATCAAAATGGAACTGATGCCATAACTCTTCAATACTATAAAAAAAATAATAAAATAACAAAAAGATGAACAATAAAAAGCAAACTGTTCAATTAAGAATTACCGTAGTTGTAAGGTACCATAAATAATTCCGAACTTCGATCTATACTGGGACCTCGATTTATGTGCCACCGGTTTATTGTCTTCCCAGAATGTCTGCTGGCTCGCATTCGGTGATGAGGGGTCCAAGATGCCAAGAGAGAGGATTGCCGCCGACCTCGCATTCATTGGTGGGGAGGTTCGAGGGGCCGAGAGACAGGCGCGCGAGCTTAGCGGAGTTACAGAGTTCCCCCTGACTGTTTATATCGTAGAAATTCTTGGAACGGAACCACGGTCATCGAAGCAATGCCCGAGACTCAAACTAAATCGAGGTTCGAGTGTACATCGAATATGGACAATTTAAAATTAAACAATTATTAATCTTTAAACTTAATCTTTGGAAGCTTTCGAAACTGAGGAACGAAACACTGAAACGTTTTACATTTTTAGTAAAATATCTCAGTTTAAGATTATTCAAATTGAATAATCTCGAATTTTCAGGCATTCAATTTTAAAGACTTTCATACTAAAAACAGTAAAAATATATTCACATCCATTCAATAAGTCCTGAAATGAAAAATGAATGAGAATTAGATATTTCAACTGGCATAGTTTTCCATACTATTTCAGATTTAGAGTAAAATCATTTTAAAAGAAAATTTAATTTCCTGTTCCTATTTCTTTTAACATTTACCAAGCTCTCTCAATCCAATAAAGATGATCCAGCCCCTCTACAAATTATTAAAAAACTCAACTAAAAAAATGACTTTAAAAAAGGAAAAACATCTTGCCAATCCTCATTTTATTATGCATAAGTACAATATCATCTTACCGCAATGCGGCCATGAGTTACGATAAAAATTTGTAATGAAGGTAAAAAAAAAGTGGTAAAAATTACCTTTTAACTTGATCAATTTTCGTGCTTCCTATTTCGCGAAAACATGCATGAAACCTTTCGTAAAAAAATCGAGTAGTTTTCTTGAAGTTCTATTTATGCGTACATTTAAAAAAAAAATTGAAAACATTTATGACTTTAGTGTCCGTAGTAAATAAAAGCAAAGGATGTAATTGTTATTTAAGCTTGTGATCAAGCTGAAAGGCTCTGCTTACTGCTTAGGCATAACATTTTCCAAAAAATCAACAAATTCAATTATTGGTTTTTTAACACAGTTAATTTTATAAATAATTATAAAATGAGGATTGACAAAATGTTTTTCCTTTTACAAAACGATTTTTTTATCGAGCTTATCAATAATTTGTAGAGGGGCCACGATTTAAGAAATCGATAGTAGTACACTGTCAAAACTAGATGGACAAAACAAAACATCTAATTTGAAGTATTCATCTGAATGAAGTATTCTTGAACTGTTCTCTGATTCTTGTAACGTAGTGCTTTAATATACTCAATTACTCAACATATCGAGATCATAGAAAAAACAAACTGTCATTTTTAGCCCGATTTTAAGTGATAATTACCTGCAACACAAATTGCCTTCACGTGGTAAAATTTACCCGAGAAGTATGGTTACCACGTCAACTTTACCGACTAGAAAATTAACCGCAACAAAAATTCACTTCTGCTTTTTCTGTGATTTTTTTCCTTAATTATTCCGTAATGATTACTGAATTTTTTTCCAAGTCTCACTTAAATGTATAAAGCCCGTAAAATGTGTAGAACTTTTTTTCGTTCGTCAGTACAGGCCTCCAACCCATTTGATAAATTCAAAATAGTATCAATAGTAGCATAAATTTTGAAAAACAGTGTCTTGCAATTTTTAAAAGTATTAAATAGAGGGGTTAAATATTTTTAAAATCCGGCATACATACAATATACATCTCCCATAAAATCGCGCGAAATCCTTTCGAATCTTTTTAAATGCCCCTGCAATCTGTTTGAAATCCTCTGAAGATCCTGTAAAACTCGTCAATCTTTTTAAATCCCTTGAAATCATTGAAATCCCTTAAAATCCGTAAAAATCCCTTGAAGTTTCATCATTTATTCTGAAATCCTATGAATCCTTTAAATCTGGTGAAATTCTTAAAAAACGTATAATTTCTTTTGAAATCTTACAAATCCATTAAATCTGGTGAAATCCCTTGAAATTTCTAAGATATAATTGATATATGATGCTGGATACCTTTTTAAATCCTTTGAAATTTTCTGAAATCCTACGAAATTCTTTGAAAGCCCTTAAAAATTTTGAAATCTCATTAAATTTCTTGGAATCTTTTAAAATAACCTAAACTCTTTAAAATCCTTCGAAATCACTTGAAATGGATAAAATCCCCAATAATCTCACAAAAATCGAGTAAAACTCCGTCAAACATCTTGAAATCTGTAATACCTTTTAAAATTCCTTAAAAAAAGATGAAATCTTTGATATTTTCTGAAACTTCTTGTAATTTTTTGAAATACCCTAAAAGCTTAGAAATCCCTTGACATCTTTGAAATTCGTTGGAATCCACCGAAATCTATTAAAAACCCTTGAATTCTGTTGAAATCGTCTAAAATCGCTGGAAAACTCAAAGTTTTTAAATCCCTTGAAATCCCAAGTGCCTTAAAATGACATTCTATTTCAGTTACTTCCTAATGTTCTCTAAAAATTCTTTAAAATTTCCTAAAATCCCTTGAAATTTATCAGAATACCTTGTAAAATATTCTAAAACGTTTCAAATCCTTTGAAACCCATCGCAACTTTTAAAATATTTGAAGACCATGGACATCCTATAAAATCGGGTATGACTAGTAAAATCCAAACGAATTACATACTACTTGAAATGCTTGGAAAACCCGTGAATAATCTTGAAATTTTTGTTACCTCTCAATATTTCTTTTAAAATTTTGAAATCCTCTGAAATCAGATGAAACTTCTTGAAATCTCTTAAAATCTTTGAAATTCTCTGAAATCCCTTGGAATCTTTAAAAATACTCTAAGAGCTTTGAAACCCTATACAATCCTTTGAAATTCCTGAATTCAGTTAAAGTCCTTTAAAACCTCTTGGAATCTGTTGAAAATCTTCAAAATCTCTTGAAATTTAAGAAATCCCTTGAAATGTATTGAAAATTTTTTAAATTTTGAAAGTAGAAAAGTAGTCGCATCGTTAAAAAAAAGTCAATAGTAGGGTGAGCCTGAGGTCTGTCAGTAAATGTACGGATAGGCCAATGACAGAATTATCTTCCAATGATTTATTTTCTACCGCTAAAATAATAACTAAAAATTTAAAAATTTTCATTAGAAATTGAAAAAATCATAATATGTACTGTAAGAAACAGCGAGTGCACGTTGGGTTCGTACAGTCGACATGATACGTAGGCGGGGCAACGGCTTAGTCACCAGTGTCGCCGCATAGAGTATATAGTGGCCTTGTTTCGAAAGTACGATCCCGCCATAACGCGTAGACGTAAGTATGTACAACTCGTCTCGATGACGTAGGCAAGCAGTATATATATATATATATATATATATATATATATGTGTGTGTGTGTGTGTGTGTGTGTGTGTGTGTGTTTTCTGGTGTGCACGATAAATCAAGCGTATGGTCGCGCAGCGTGTTCATCGTTGCGAAACGCAAGTCTCAAAGGCGCACTCTCATTACCACCACCTCCGGAGGTCTGCCAACCTGCACCAGGCTGTGGCTGACTGGCTGTGGTATATGTGACTTTACTCCGGAAATTGACGCAATGTGAAAAACCTCCGCAAGAGGCACTTATAATGAACTTAGTTGTCTTAAAGCTCAAACGCTTCACCAAGCCAGTAGATGAGAGTGAAGGTTTGAAAACTGAAGAGGAAAGAAAACTTCTCGGTTATTAGAGATCGATTTAAAAACACTTTGGAGAACTTCTACGACTTAGCCTTCAGAAATCGAGGTCTTTAAAATACATCAGTTCAGAGGAAGTAAATCACCTGATAGTGATAATAGCCGCACTTATCATGACCTTAGTTGTCTTAAAGCTCAAACGCTTCACCAAGCCACAAGATGAGAGTGAAGGTTTGCAAGTTAAACAGAAAAGACACCTTGCCGGTCAGCAGAAATCGATTTTAAAACAGTTTGAAGAATTTCGACTCCTTAGCCTTCAGAAATCGAGGTCTTTAAAATAGTCTTCAAAATTTAACTCACAGGATGCCAATCACCTGATAGTGATGATTGCTTTCCTGAGATTTAACATTAAAAACGGAAATGGCATCAGACTGCGGTTGAACTTCTATCATTACGTCACACTCGGTCGATAATGTGAAATTTAGTAGGACGATACCATGTGGTGGAATCCAACGCATGGTTTATATGGAGTTACGGTGCATTATAGTTTTCAGTACATAAGTGGGGAGAAAATTGTGCTATATTTTTGCTTTTCCATTTCATATAACATTTTTTCAACTACTGATTAGTATTTTCTCGATTTGGGATTTCGCAGTCTGACACAAAAAAAAAAAATGTCCAAAATTTGAGATTCGAGTTACGCTAGATTCATGGCTGCCATGATTCTCTCGTATGGAATCCTGGGCAACAATTTTCTCACCAGTTAAGCACTGAAAACGATATTTCCCCGAAACTTCGTATAAACAATGCTTTACATTCCACCACATTCCAACGTTCTACTATATTTGACATTATCGACTGAGTGTGACGTAATGATAGAATACTCTATGTTGCACTCGAGTATAATGTATTTATAGAATTGAAGTAAGACTCTCGATAAGACTTTCATGGGTAACATAGTAGGGAAATGTGGGAAGGAAACTTAAAACGTTAGTAGAGAATATCTTTGAAAGAATTCAATTGAATTTAGACATCTTCAGTGCAGCAGACTTTATACTTTTCCCCCTGACAAACATTTATTGTACGACTTCAAGAAATGAGAAACTTTTTCCTTAATTGCTCATCGAGCTTCATTCATCAAAAGCTTATCTATGCGGTTGTCTTATCAAATTTGTGAGCAATATATAAAATTCCGGATTTCTCAAATATTGTAGCAGATGATAAAGAGGTCATATATTTTCATGATGAAGAAATACATAAGTGTAGTAAAAATAGATTATATACCATCATCGTACTACAGTTGTATATATGTATAAACCTGTTTGTTGCTTCTTCAAAGTATTATATAAATATCATTCAAATAGATAGTAGCTGATAATACGAACTCAGAATATTTTAAGGTTTCTTTCTAAAATATGGAATATTATAAGGAATTTTTAAGTATTTATTCTCAAAAAATAAAAAGGGGGAAATACTGGCTTAAAACGTTTTCGCATCCTCTCTCCCCATATAACCTTCTTTCCCACATGAATGCGGTTAACTGAGCAAAAGTGTCGGCTTATGGATTTCCGCTCCACGTAATGGCAGAGGGATGATTATTTTTTTCCTCGCTAGAACTCTCTTCATGATCCATGTTTATTTCCAGAAGCCGATCTTTGCCAGCGCCTATCTATTTTTGCCGGGAACGCGTAGGTACAAGCTGTATCTTCGAAGCGGAAATAGTAGCCTCTAAAATAAAAAGAGCGACGAGCGTGTAGGAGAAAGAGACAGGCAAATAAACATGCGTCTGTGATTTTCCTTCCTTTCGAAAATGTGAAATTTTCACCAAAAAGAATTAGTTTATAGTTTTAGTTAAAGATTTAAAACCCTTTTTATGAAGGTATAGGACCCTGGGAGGAAAGAACACCATCAGTTTTCCCTAGAAGAGTTCTCAAATTTCTAATGGTTATTACCCACTGTTATGAAGTTGGCCATATAACAATATAACTTACACCTTCCATTTATTATAATTCATAAATTAATCCTTCACTTTACGCTCAAACCCGGAAGAGTTTCGTGATTTACTATCTGTAATCATTGGAGTCAGAAAGTTTGGGTTTAACTTTACAGCTTCAGGTAGCAGGTAGCTTATTGTTAACTTAAAAGCTTATAAGTTGAGTACATTATGAATCAGGAGAATCACTCGTCCTTTCTTCTCAAGGGAAATCCTAACTTACTTTTTGTACAAGTCCTAAAAAAAGGGATGAGAGTCCTCATCAGGATGCTACCCCACGAAAAAATCCGTTAGAGTCATTAAACAATTTCAAACAGGAAATAATCCTTGGGGACTCTCGAATATTATATGACACCTACTACCTGACTACCCAAGAACCTAACTCTCCTAACGGTAATTAAAATCATTCATTGACTGCTTTCGCAAGGGCTAAAGCGTCACTTTAAAATCAGATCGGTCACGAACACGAAGATACCTATTGCCTGGGTCAGGCACGTCGCCAGAAAAATATTCAGGGCCGCAGGAATATAGGTTCCTAATCCAAACATCATATGCAGGTTCTTCTTCTTTCCTCAAAGATATGGAAATTCCATTAGGTTTGATAAAAGGAAAGAAACGTGACTGACACATGAAAATGTACGGGAGGATTTTTCCAGCACGACTTGTGAATCTACACAAAAATCAAACACATTAATGTTTAGATTTAGAAAGTGTCGAGTTGTCTGAAAAGGCCGAAGAGCAAGAACTTGAACGCATTGTTTGCGTGGATGTGTGAATGGACTTGGTTAATGCGAATCTTGCCGACAGCTTCGTCAACTCGTTCGTCAATGAACCGGTCGACAAAAAGAGGGCGCATGACAGTTATTCCACAGTCCAATAAATATGACACAGGGTGCAGACAAGATATCCTCGATCGACCTATCAAAGCTGCTTAAATATTAAAATCCGAGGAAAAATCTGCAAGTGCATTGAAACCAGAGCGCCGTTGCACTGCAGGCACATTGAGACCTCTGTATCAGCTTTGACCGCTCAATTTTTTCGAAACAAAATACGAGTTGCTTGCATTTTTAACACACTTGAGGTGGCGCATATCAAATTACAGAAATTGATAAAATGAAAAGAAAAAAAAATCAACTTTGGAAGGTGCAAGAAGTTTTATATTACCTTCCAGCAGTATTACGACATAATATTCTTACCTGAAATTATAGCAAAGCTGCAAAATAACTACTGAATTTGAAATTTCCCAGCTGTATTTGCAATACAGAGACAATATATCATAAAAGCTCAAATATTTTCAACTTCAAACCCATGCAAATGAACTATTTGCGCAAATTTCAAAATTCCACAAACAACTTACAAAACTGTGATATCAGTATGTATCAGTAATGAGTCATTTTTTAAAACAAACTTTAGATAAAAACAATTCATTTGTGCTTAACAAGGAATTATGCAATCTCGCAGAATTTCTTTTATACTCCGGGTTCGAGCCTCTTGAAAAGCTGATAGCTGTGATCAACACATGCGGAGACACGTCGGCCAGTTTTGCAGGATTTATCGCAGGACGGAAAGAACTTTATAGTGCAGCTGGCAACACTGTATATTAATTTAGAGGTCAGAATTCCTAACAGAGAGTTTCTTTGAGAGAACCCTATCCTTAAATCGACTCCCGACACAATCGGTCATCTTTAAATCATTCAAAGTGTCTCATTCGTGAGTAGATTGAAGATTCATATTCGAGCGCCAATCAATCCTCTTTCATGGACCAAAATATATGTCATGAATTCACTTGGTTAGACGTCACGACATTTTTCTAGCCTTCCTATCACGTAGAAGTTGGAGAATACTTTACGCATACATACATTATCACTCGATTATCTAAAAATGGATGAAAAACAACATTGGAATAGCGATGAAGTAGTTAGTAGATTTCATAGTGAAGGGCACGTAGAGTTACTGGAATTCTTGACATAATCAACGAGCGTAGATAAGAGATAAGAGTCACTTAATGACCCTCGTTTGTCATTTTACGGCACTACTTCAGTATGTTTTTTATTTCGCAAAGAAAAGTGTCGATCACCCGGAGGCATAACTGTAACTCACGACAGTATCAGTCTGAGGAATAAAGTTAAAGCTGTTAAAGTACCTGAGTACCAGTAACTGTACCTTTCAGCCTATATTGTGGCATTGTCCTGAATAACACAAAGGGCTGACTCCCTCTGGCGAACCAGCTGTTTGAAATGGATATTTAAAAGAAAAACCTGGAGAAAAACAAACTGCACTTCATATAGTTTTGAACCTAAACTCCGAGATAATTGAAGTTCGAACTAATTTAATAAAATTATAGTTAATTCAACACATTTAAATAAACCTTTAAGTTTTTAATGCAAGGTCGAAGAGAAATGGAAAGAACAGCAACTAAAAGTCTATTCCTTTGTTGAATCAATCAGCTGCTAGCCTGATGTTCAAACAAGATGAGTTATATTTATATTCTAATTTTTAGAACTACTTATGTACGTACAAGTTTTTTATCGTATTTTGATCAATAATTGAGATTCAAATTAAATTCAAACTTCTAAAACTTAAATACATATGAAAAATGTCGTTCTTAATGTTTCCATAACAATTGTTTAACTAGAAAACTGAGTTATGCCACTAACATTAGGTCAATTAACCTTTAGGAGTTTAGGGTAATATGAATTGATCTTATCACCCAGAAAGCTAAAAAAATTGATCCTTTCAGCTCAAAAAATCAATTAAACGAACAAAGAAACACGTTTAGGAGAAAAGCGTCAGGTCCAAGGCGTGTCACGTGACCCCGCCCGTATTAAAGGTGAGCGATCTTACGAGCTGAGATTCCCTGAGGCAAAAAGGAGGAAAGGTCGCTTCCAAATAAGAGATGGGCACACACACTAACACACACCTTTCCGTGAAAGTTGATTTCCATAAGAAGGTGTAAATCTGGCCTATCTGGTTTTTAGAGTGCGTCTTTTATCAATTAACATAGTTCTCGTTCCAGATGGAGATGGCTGAGTGTTGGATCTCTAGTTCCCCTATTTTTAGAGTCGACCGATAAGAGAAATGAAGAGTCCACGTTGTTGACCGGGAGGATTCATAAAGAGTCGTTCGTAACAATGATCTGTAAACATGTCGTAACGTGTTCTTGCGCACGCAGCTGCTCTTCCGTGTGCAACAACGAGATACAGAGTGAATAAATGTGTGACGTACCCGCTCATGAAAGATATGTAGTAGATATCTCTTATCGTGTTCCCGCTGCTCTAAATTCACGAAATGAATATACACGACAACAGGATTTGCGTTATGCCGCTCAGATGTGCTTATAAACAAAAGAATTACGTCAGTTCCGGGTCGTTAATCGTTCTCTTTAGTTTCAAAGTTTGAATCGATGACGGCATTGGCGACCTACCAAGCCCAAATTCATTGTGGGCGACTTGCGTTAACAAATTGGCTCTCCAATGAAGCTCTCGAGAATGAAAGGGAATTTATGGGGCACTTTATAGAGAGGACAAATTTTAGTTTCAGACGAGGGTACACTTCGTTCTGGAAGAGATTTACTCTCGTATAAAGTTACAACAGCCATAATTATCATGTCTAGAGAAAAAAGAAACATGCTCAAGCAGAGCTAATAAAAAAATTAAGAAAGAATACATGAAGACCAGGTTTTCTATACCTGTAGTTGTGCGAAAGTTAATTTACAAATAATGAAGGACACAAATAAAGAATGAAACAATTTGAGAATGTTCACGAACAATTAAACATCGAATGGACGAATACGACTCACTGAAATTTATATTCGTATATCGTTCAAATTATTCTATAACTAAACAATATGCGGGACTCTGATATAAATATTCGGAGCTTCAAGTACATATATATTAATGAACTAGATATGACCAGCGTAATTATTGAAAGATCGTCTGCCTTGTTTGTAATAAAGTTAGAGCTTTTGTGGTAGCATGGCATTATGATGTTGATTTTTTTAGTTTCTTCCTGTTAGTAGTATGCTTGGAATTATTGTAAATCATCTGACTTTAAGGACCCCATACTAAAGATAAAGAAAAGGATCTCTTGTACATTAGATTTAATATACTTCGTAGATTGAAGAAATACTGACGTTTTGATACGAAAAATTGGTATTGAGCTTCATTACGGTATATAAGGCAAATTATACAATTTACATACATACTGCAAAATAACCGCCTAGAATATTTAATTTTATAACCGTATACGAAGATTAATACAAGTGCATCTAACAGTGGTTATAGCAATGTATATTTAAATTGCAAACATTTTTAAATAGTCTCGGCGCGGTGAATTTGACTAACTTTAATTTCTAGTTCATAAAAATAGAAGAAATCTCCAAGGACTAAAGATTGTTAGCTTATTTCGTGACAGGTCCTTTGTTAGTAATATTTGTGTTGTTTTTCGTTGCATGACATTTTGATACTGATTTCTTTATGGTTTTGATGGTATTACTCTGAACTGAATGATTGAATTAGTATAGTTTCATATGCATAAACTTGCTTTCAGTTTCCGTGTACCCTCGGTGATAATTCCCCAGATAGGGAGTGAGTGACGTAGACGATAGGGAACTACCGGTGCTACCAGTTAGACACGTTGTAGAGAGTAAAAGAGGCTTACCATTGGCCTTGAAAGTGGTGGCGGTCTCGAAGCTGGGAGCCCTCACCGGATGTTTCTCCTTGGCTCTATCTTGCACGTAACTGACTGCAAGGCTCACAGCCGGGAGGGAATCTCCCCTCGTCAAGGGTGGCCTGACGGGGTGTTGTTCCTCGAGGGAGAGTCGCTTTTCGGCGTGCTCGTCCTCATCGATGGTTGAGATTCCTCTCTTGAGCTGGGTGATGCCCCGGCTGTGACTAAGGTTCACGTGATGAGCCACGGCGGCAAGATGAGCGCTCGACATCCTTTGGACATTATTGCTCCTCATGCCATTTGCAATCTCGTGAGTTTCCTCATGCTGCCGAGTCAGCTGCTGCCTGGAACCGGAGTTGAATTCCGTTATCGAGTTCCTGTGGTGCAGCTGTGAGTATCCGGCGATGTTGTGATGCCTCGAGTGGCTCTGGCCGGCATTCTGTATCGGTAAAACATCGAGATTCGTGCCGCCGTTATGCTCGGTGTGTGAAGATGTCCTGTAGGTTTTCGATGCAGAGGGCCGAGACTCCTGAAAGCCATGAGCTTTTTTCAGCTGTTTGGCTGATTCCAGGACAAGGTCTATTCTGTCGGCGCCCTCATAATTGACGCATCCGCGACACACTGGTTCTGAAAAATCCATGATCATGGCCCAGGGCATCCTGGGTAGATCGCACAAATAACACTGAGTGCGCTTTCCCATCATCTTCGCTGCTGTGTCTTCTTCACTCAACAAAATCTCACTTCACGAAACTGCGCGCCACCCTCCTCAGTACATGTTCCACGGCCACTAACTTAGGTATCCTGTGTGTACATAACACGATTAGATTGCACTGTCTGTCAGGTTCACTGAATAGGCTTCGCTAAGTATATTCTAGGTAATATTGGATCAAGCACAGTCGCCGTTCTCGACTTTCTTCGCCGAGGAGGAGTCGCGGCACGACTCACAAACAAAAATCACTGCGCGTAGCAACACTGACCGAAGTAATTAGAGCACAGAACGAAACATCAGTAGCGATAATCTTGCTAGTGACGTATAAGTAGGAAAAGCACGATTCTGAGCGGTTTCACTGCACGAAGGTAAGAAAAGCGGTTCTAGGCCGTGCACGAGACGCAGGATAATGGTTCGCGCGCGAAACGTGTTCAACCTGCTGCTTGCCGAGACGAACGCTCGAGAATGCGGCGGTACAGTGGGCTCACGGGTGTCGCCCCCTCCCACTTCCCAACGCATCAGTCTCCGCCAATGGGAAACTGTGGCGTCATAGTGTGCGACGTCATAATTGCGCGCGCATGCGTCCTGAGTACACCCGAGGGGGAAACACGTAGCCAGCGACCGGGACTCTTTCGCGAACACAACCAGGCGCGTTACGATCTGGGCTTGGGAAGGAGGGGGAACAGAGGCAATCCAGGCCGCCTTTACATCCGAGAAAACCCGCACAAAACCGCACCGCGTGTACGCGACGAACTGGTTTTGGGTCATTCCAGGCAACCCACGAGTCTCACCGGGCAGGCCATTATCGTCTCCCCCTTCCTTTTTTTGCGCTCTTATCGTCCAATTTTTCCACTCCATTTCCTCAAGTAAATCAAACATACTCTTGAGAGAAACAATTCGTCTGCATTTAACTTATGATGCTATGATAATGATAATGATGACGATTGAGAAAAACAATTCTTTTTTTGAGACCATAACAAATGAGCTACAGCAAAAATTATCCCACCGTTTTTATGTGTTACAGATAACACGAAAATGATGCAATCAGGAAATATGGCTGGTAAATTAGGGAATGGTTAAAATTTTACTTTGTGTCTGAGTAAGAAGTATTGGCCCAGAATTTTCGTTTCAGGAATATCCAGAAGTCATTTTAAAAACATTTTATAGTTATAAAATAAAATGCATAGGTTATAATACTGAAATAAACATCGACGGGAAGAGGTGAATCTATTGACTTTTTCGTAAGGCGTGGTAAACAGTGTTCTCAGCAGGCTTCGCGAATATTTTGAAAGGTTTGCGAAAAAATGAAAGATAATATAATTGAATTCGGTTAAATTTGAATTATAGTTAATAAACACCAAATAATTATAAAATTTTCAACCAATTTACAGAGACGTAAAAAATTATCCTCTCAGCAATATAAGAGAAAAATTCTTTTTGACTACAAAGAGGATATATGTCCTTTTTAAAGGTCAAAAAGAATTTTCCTTTTGCATTATTTTGTAATCAATTTTAATAATTGATTTCATCTGTTTAACATTGACTGATGTGCAACGTAAACGTCTTTTAAAACAAAAAAGATTAAAATTGATTTTCTTCTTTAGACAAACTCTATGAAAAAACAAGATAAAGGTCGTTACTTTTTACATTCTCATGTAACATACATTGTAACATATACTGGTGTAGTGAATTAAATATATATGTGTATAACATTTAATATACAGATCGGTATAACAGAGTGCGTGAAAATTCGAAGTGATTTATTATTATTATTATTATTTATTAATATTATAT
>JAUMHM010000016.1:43020974-43032086 GCA_032362435.1 Melikaiella ostensackeni | reverse complement strand
GAAGAAAACGAAAAGACTTGGATACGAATTTAAAATGTAGGGATTAAAAAGGACGTGTGATTGTACATATACATAGATTGATGAAGAGACATAAAAAGATTGATGTGGATAGGCGAAGGATACAAAAAAATTAACGTGGATAGGCAAAGAATAGTCTTGAAAAAATGTAGGGAATGAATAAAATAGCTTAGATGGTCGATCTATAAGGGGATGGAAAATTATTGACATTTGACTAGGATAAAATCAATTTAGATACTAAAGTATCATTTTCTGATACGATATTGTATCAAAATGGATTGCCAATCTACGTAGAAAGATGTGAATGTAGTTGTAATTTTTCATTAAGTAATTATGTATGTAGTTGTCAACTGGTTTTCCATTGTGTAACGCTTTGTTTCAATATTGGATAAAAAATAATACTTTAGGATTTACTGTGATGAGAGATTAAAAAAGATAGGCAGGATTTTAGATTTCCAGAAGGACACAAGAGTATAAAAAATGATTGACATGGATACGAGGAGGATGGACTTGGATAATGAAGTAAGGATTTGAAAGGATGAAGTGATAGAAAATGATTGATATAAATAGCCCTGTAAAACGCCGATCCTCAAAAGTACGCTAAATGCGGCGTAGTTTTGAGTTGCACTATTTTTGAGACACGAAAACAAATGAAGGCACAGAGAAAATTTTCATTCTTTAAAATGAGATAGAACAAATTTCCCACCAATGATTTTCTGTGAGGCGGAGGATGTAGAAAAGGACTGAGGATTTGACATTGATTGAGGAAGGACTTTGATAATAAAGTAGGGACTGAAAAGGATAAATGTGATTGTAGATTGATGAAATGATAGTAAAGGATTGGCATGGAAAGGCGGAGGATCGGAAAGGATTGATGTGGATGTAAAGAGGATGGACTTTCATAATAAAGCATGTAGGGATTAAAAAAGATGGAGTGATAGAAAAGGATTAAAATAGATAGGTGGAAGATAGAAACGGATTGATGTGGATACGAAGAGCATAGACATTGATAATATTTAGCAAAGATTGAAACGAACAGTAGTAAACATATGAAGTGGACTTTTAATTGTTTAGAGTTTCATCACCTAAAATATGTATCAATATTAGCTATCCTTGGTTAAAGTCCATCACGTGCTACGATTTAACGCCAGTTATTCAAAAGTCGAGGCTGAGTGTTATTGCATAATGTCTCGTAATATCGTCATGCAGCGTCATCGTTTTATAAACATTGTTTCACATTATAGCAGGGAATGCTTCAAATAACAGAAGTTTACACTAAAACGTTAACGTAACGGTCAAGAATGCATAAAAAAAGAGATAGGGGCCTGAGACTTTTTATCCATCTCAAATGATAAAAGGTCGTTTCAAGTACGTTTTTTAAATTTATTTTTGATTGCGGGAAAAATATATGTCGCTGTCTTACATGTACATGAATGTACCCAATTATACATGCTGTCTTATTTAAGAATTTTATAGAAGACTATATTTGGATATGCGAAAATCTGTTATCTCAGGTATGGAATAAAAGTCGTAAAACATTTTTGTGAGAGTAGAAGCTGGGTTGATAAGATTCTGACGCAATAGATGTGCGAAGGTACTATATGTGACCGTCCGCGAAGGAAGGGACCCGCCCGGGAGCCACATTTCACAGGAGGAGCGATTGAAAAGGCGATCCAGCACAGAAACTCCATAAGAGGCCCTCACTTTGCAGCTTGATAACAATTTGAATTTTGCAGATAAACGAATAATTTTTTTTTACATTATGAAAGAGAAAATAAAAAACTATCGATTGGCGCAAAAAACTAAAAATCGATATTTAGGGCGTTAGGTCCCTTTCTTCGCGGACGGTCACATGTAACTTACTTCAGTCGAGGGATCGATTCCCGGAGCCGATGTTTTTTTTCGAGTAAACTCTACTTATTTATCCCTAATTGGTCATAAATCAATGAGCATGTTTAAAATGTCAGTAATAGAATCTGGAAAGGAATAAAAACATGATAAAGTGGTGCTGGAGAGCTTGAAGCTCATAACATAAGTTATAAGGAAACCGAGTTTTGCTTTGAAATTTGAATCACAGAAAAGGTAAAAAGGGAGCTAGTGGATTTGCCTTGAGAAGTATTTGAGGGTTTGGCATGTGTGCATTGTATATGTGCATATAGATGAGTTGGCGAAAAGCACGTATCGTGTGAACACGCGCGGGTATATACGGCACTAGCCTTCGTAATTACGGAATATTTTGTAATTCGTGGACTGGAAGGTGCCTTTCTTGAAAGACCGCGAGCAATGCTCGTCACGTATTCCGCAGTTCCGAGGGTACCCGGAGCGCGGTTCGGAATACTAGAAGCGACGAGAATGTGCGGCGAATACAGGCAGTCCCTGTGACTATACATACGTCACAAATAAGCCGGACAACGTATGCTTGTCACGTGTCGAGTGCTACAGTAGCTCGTTACAGGTCTCTGCATTAAGCCTTCGCTGTGGAATTGGCGAAAAACCACTCAAATTTCCTGTCGTGTAACGCATAGACTTCTTAATAATGGCCTTTCGTACAACCGGAAGAAAAATAATGATTGATCTTTCGCTATATGCGATCAAGAAAAGGTTTGATAACATGAGATAGACTGAAGAAGGTTCGTAAAAGAATGGGTAATAATGGGCCATTTTTTCTGGGATTGATAAGAAAAGGTCTCACGGAATATGGGATGAGAATAATATACTGGGAACATGTTGCATATGCAATTTTTGCTAAGTGTTCGTTATGTGCAAGAATTTGAATTATTGGCAGAAGTCGACGCTGGCGCTCATGGTAGCGAAAATCGGCATTTCTTACAGGACGCAATATATGCATTGATATATAGAAAACAATAGGTAATTAAGAAACTAGAAATTAAGGCCTTTCTGGACGTGCAGAAGGGTTTTACAAGTCTAAAAAAAATATTCGAGACTTAATGAAGAAAGAATGAACCAAATTATAAACACGTGGTTCACTCGTAAGAATTAATGGTTTCGCCACGACAGCGCTGGTCACTTCCGATAACATACCTACTCAATAGTAGGATGGTTCATTTTATAAGGAACGAAATAAATAATTCCTAAAATCTAAACGCATGTGTCCAAATGACAAGCTTCTATCTCGGAGAGGGCGCTGATGTGCCATACAATTTACATGGCAATATGCCAGCTACCAGATTTTGCCACCGAAATAGAACCATTTCACTCGGACACCCGAAATGAAATCTTGTCATTTGGGCACGCTGATATAAAAATGAACAAGAGTCACAAATTTATCCGTTATAGAATGCCGAAAATTTGTTGACTTTTCATGCTTAGTTGGGCATGTTTAGATTGCCGTAACAAATTCTAAAATCCTAGATTATAAGCAGTAAAATCCATTTTTCTCTTATTGAGTGTTCTCAATTCTGAATTAGTGAATGTTTTAATAAATCAATTAGTAATTACGTGTTTGACTAATGAAATAGTAATATTTTAACATTTCATTAATGCTATAGTGAAAAAGTCACAAGTTTATTTTACTAAAGTCAATTAGTACAAATACTGACTATAACTTTTTGGTGATTTTATTTACTAATCAATTAGTAAACTTTTCTTATCGATTGTTTTCAATATAAAATGGTGAACGTGAAGTAAACGAGTTCAGTAGTGTTGTGTTTTATCGAATTTCCGGGTGTTTCTATGTGCACATACATTAAAGGGAATGTTTGTAACGTGACTAAAATATTAA
Source organism: Melikaiella ostensackeni (assembly GCA_032362435.1). NCBI lineage: Eukaryota > Metazoa > Arthropoda > Insecta > Hymenoptera > Cynipidae > Melikaiella > Melikaiella ostensackeni. The sequence goes on along the minus strand of JAUMHM010000016.1, from coordinate 43,028,326 downwards.
GGTAAAATAGATGAAGTGCGTACATGAGTCTAGTTTTTCCATTTTGAAGGAATAACTTGTAAATACGTTATGTTTTCATGGAGGTAACGACGTACCTTATTTACAAATTTCGCAATATTTCCATCTTATTGTTTCAGTAAGGTTGAAAATGTTACAGAATCGCGTTCCTTTATTTTAACTCTTCTATTTATTACGCTTCCCTTTTCATTAATCTTCTTTTAATTAATACATGCACTATACGGCCCAAAATAAATTTATATATTTTCATTAAAGCAATTAGTGGTTTTCCATTATCGAATTAGCATAAATATTTCGACTGATCGAATTAGTAATGTTTTTTACTAATTTTCACACTGAGAGATCCAACTTTTCAATATTTCATAACTGCCTGCGTGGAAACGGTGAATGGCTCAAGTCTTGAATAAGTTTTTGCCCAGATGTCGGTATAGTTCGCCCACGGTATGGGTGAGGTATGGCTTGTGTTCGAATCCCGTGGTTCTACCATAGGACATGACGACCCAAGTAGAAATTTCTCCAGCTTGTTCGAGCTTTAAAATGTGGCCCTGCCATGGAAGCCATTAATGGCCCTCGCGATTTTTAAAACCAGGAGAACGCGGGGCCCAGGACAGTAAAATTATCACGCCCAGGAAGCGTTATCGAGGAACTAACACATTTTAGGCTATTGTCAAGAATATCCTGTATTCAGGAATAGGAAGCGGCTCACGCAAGTCGTTACCTGGTACCTTCTGGATGTAGTACTAGGTCAGCAAGGACTTAATCCTCGAAGAATTGTGGATATTTTTCACTCCTGGGAATTGATAACTGGGGTCATCAGTGGTAACTCCAAACTTAGCCAAGACGGTTCCTTTGCATCAAGTGTGGCACTAGGTGTTCAAAATGAAATTCTACAGGATGTCTCCTAGGAACTGATAACTGGGGTCACCAGTATCAACACTGAATTTAGTCAATATGGTCCCCGTACATCAGGTGTGGCACCAGGTGTTTAAAATAAAATTCTACATGAAGTCTCCTATGAATATTGATAACCAGGATCACCAAAATTGACTCTAAATTCAGTCTAGATGGTTCCCGTGCATAAGTTTATGCATCAGGTCCTTAAAATAATAAATGTGTAAAAATTATCCACAATTCCTCGAAGATTATATCGTTGCTGACCTGGTGCAACATCCGGAATCTACCAGGTACGACTTTCGTGATCAGCTTCTTACTTCTGAATACAGAATATCCTTGACAATATCCTAAACTGTGTTAGTTCCTCGATAAAGCGAGGGCCATTAATGGCTTCTATGGCAGCGCCACATTTTAAATCTCGGATAAGTTAACCATACTCCACCCATACTATGAGCGAACTATACCGAACTCTGGGCAAAAACTTATTCAAGATTTGAGCCATGGTAGTTGTGTTTTGTCCCATGGTGACCATTTCCACGCGGGCAGTTATGAAACATTGAAAAATTGGTCCCTCAGTGCAAAGATTAGTAAAAAAAAATACTAATTCGATCAGTCGAAATACTTATGCTAATTCAATAGTGGAAAACTACTGATTGCTTTAATGAAAATATATGAATTTATTTAGGGCTGTACAGTGCATATATTACTTAAAAGAAGATTATTGATATGGGAAGCGTTATAAATAGAATAGTTAAATAAAAGAACGCAAATGTGTAACTTTTTCAAATTTGATGAGACAATAAGACGGAAATATTGTGAAATTTGTAAATAAGCTACGTCGTTACCTCAATCAAACATGACATATTTACAAGTTATTGCTTCAAAATGGAAAAACTAGACTCATTTACGCACTTTATCAATTTAACCTTAATAATTTAGTCACGTTACAACTATTCCTCCTAATATATGCACACATAGAAACACCCGGAGATTCGATAAAACACAACAGCACACCTGGAGTCGTTTACTTCACGTCCACCATTTTATATCGAAAACAATCGATAAGAAAAGTTTCCATTTTGCGCTCTCTGCTAGGGCTATGCTTGATAGTACTTTTTCGCTCCATCTCGAACGCTCTTTGCCGATGCTGCCATACAGGGCCGATCAAAGGCTACGGGCTAAGGCGAAGCAGGCGGTCGCCTGGAGCGCCGTAAGGTGACAATGCGACGTTGAACCGACTATTCTAGCCATAGAACTGACTCAATCTGTCACAAAATTGACTTAACAGAGTTCGGACCGACTATTCTAGCCATAGATGTGACTCCATCTGTGACTAAATTCACTTAAAACAGTTTGGACCGACTATTATAGCCATAGAACTGACTCCATCTGTGACAAAATTTATTTAAAACAGTTCGGACCGACTACTCTAGCCATAGAACTGACTCAATCTGTCACAAAATTGACTTAACAGAGTTCGGACCGACTATTCTAGGCATAGAACTGACTCCATCTGTGACAAAATTGACTTAAAACAGTGCGGACCGACTATTCTAGCCATAGAACTGACTCCATCTGTGACAAAATTGACTTAAAACAGTGCGGACCGACTATTCTAGCCATAGAACTGATTCCATCTGTCACAAAATTGACTTGAAACAGTGTAGACCGACTATTATAGTCACAGAACTGACTCCATCTGTGACAAAATTCACTTAAAACAGTGCGGACCGACTATTCTAGCCATAGAACTGACTCAATCTGTCACAAAATTGACTTAAAACAGTTCTCAGTGCACTTTGTAATTTCCCATCGTAGAACCATGGGATTCGGTCAGAAACCATACTTCACCCATACTATGGGCGAACTGTGACAAACTCTGGGCAAAAACTAATTCAAGGCTTGAGCCATGGTACTTGTGTTTTGTTCCATGGTGACTATTCAGACGCGGGTGCGTTTCAGTTTGGGAATTAACGTTTCATTGAGAGAATTTTTCGTATAGTAAATGCTAAATTTGAGACAAAATATGAGACTTTAAGGGGTTATATCTACCCGTGTGGGTAAAAAAAATCGAAATTTTTTTTATTCCATTTCGTCAAGGTACATATATCCTCTTGAGAATGTTTTCTCAAAATTTCTCAAGCCCGGAAAAATTGATTGCTTCCGTGTAAAACATAGACTTGAAACTTTAAATGCGATTATCTCGGAATTGTGTTTTTTACAAGTGCCGTTGCGGTGAGCAAGATTTCTCGAAAACCATTTCACCGATTGATTTAAAACTTTTACGTGCTCGTTTCTAATTGAAATGGCCAGTTCGTGAACGAAGGGATTTTTATTTGGACCGAAAATTTTTTTTTTTATAAAAAACCGAATTTTTGGAATCTCGAAAATCGATTTTTTTTGGAAAAATTATAGCAATTATTTTGAAAATCAAAATTTTGCTAAACCCTTTGTTCACGAGCTCCGTAAGGGAATATACTGAAAAAATAGTTTTGATTTTTTGAATTCAGATGAGCCGTTCCAGTGTTATCTTGCTCACCGCAAAAGTGATGATAAAAGAAGATGTTTCGGAACAACAGCCATATTTTCTCAATTGTCAAGATTTTATCATTAAAGAATTCACATGATTACCTCGAAATACGTATTAATCGATACTCTATAGTATATTTCAATAAAATTTCATGAGAGATTAAAAAAAAAATAATAATAAAAATCCCTTAATTTTCACGAGCACAGGTAGATATAATCCCTTAATATAATTATGTAAAACTTTATTACAGTTATGTGAAACTGTAATTCAATTATGTGGTACTTTAATACGATTATTTACAACTTCAATACAACTATTTGAAAGTTTCACATGTATATCCACCTTTTACATTTACTATTTGGTATAAAAAACATGATCTCAATGACGGGCTAATCGCCAAACTGAAACGCAGTATATGAAAAATTGAAACGCAGTTATGAAACATTCAAAGTGGCTCACTTTGCTCTAACTGAATTAGTACAATTTCACTAGTTATTAGAGTTTCACTAATTTAAATTTAGAGAGTTCAAAATTATGTGTTCAGAAATGAATGCATTAAAAAATGAACGCTTTTTATACTTATACCTACTGGGGCCGAAATGGGACATTAATAATTTAAATCACACCTCTAACCCTTCACCAATGTCTCGTGGGAGGCGTAGAAAGGCCACCCCTTTGACTAGTGATAGACATAATTCAAGTCACACCCCTAATCCTCTCCAATGTCTTGCGGAGGGTGGTTTTTGATCATGATTTTTGAGAAAAAATGTATACATCAATATTCATCGGTCAATTTCTCGAAAAATATCAGTCATAGAGTAAAAATGTACTCAACATAAAATATGTTTTAAAACATATTGGTGATTCTCAGCGTAGCGAACAATTAAATATCCCTGGTGTTTTAGAAAAATGGGTTTCACTAATAGATATAAATTTCCTATGAACAAGTTATTTCTATGCGCACAAATAACGACCACTAATCACTATTAGTCTTAATATTATACTTTTTATACTTTTTCCTTTTAAAGAAGTTCAAACGGTCAAATTTTCATCGCCTGGCCTCTCCCTGGTGCAGTTTCCAAAACAAAAGTTTCTTTTTCTTAAAGATCGAAATGAAATCTACTTTCTTATGAAAATTTTTTGTGTACCAAAAAAGAAAACCCAAAAAGTTCGCAAATCAAAAATAGATTTCGAAAGTACCCACTATACGGCTCATTGGAGGCAAATATACAATAAATGTACAACAAAAAGAAAAAAGAGGCAGAAAAAGAAAGAGTAAACCAAACCAACAGAATGATTAGAATTGAAATTTAGAGTCCTTCCCGAACAAATTGTTTTTTTGTTCCAATCAGTGATAATATAATTTTCAACAGTTTTTATTAAAGTCAAATCAAGAAAATTCAATCTACTGTCCGTTTTAATTTCAACAGTGAACTGTAATCTTGGACGTATACTAATAAAAACATTAAGTAGGGTATCCACATTTTGTGCATGTAAAGAAAGTACAGCATCATCAACATATCTTGCAAAAAAGTCTAACTCAAAATTATTTTGATCAAAAACTTTATTTTCCAAATTTCCCATCACAATTTCAGCAAGAATTGGGGATAAGACTGAGCCTATCGGAGCTCCAAACTTTTGTGTATAAAAAGTACCATTGAATTTGAAACCTGAGGAATCAGTAATTCAGAATGAAAATTTTAAAAAATTGTTGTTTCAAAAAATCTTCTAAATTCTTCTACTTTGTTATCTGGTATTTTTGAAATATTAGCTTCAATGTCTTTAATGATTTCAAGGAATTGAATATATGTACTTTTTCCCATATTTGTTACGTTTTCTACAAAACGAAAATAAATGATATATAATTATTGTTGACGTTTTAGGATTGCGCAATGTATCATCTTTAAGAAAATTCCAAGCTTTATTTTTGAAAAATATTGAATTCCCTTTTTTATCCTTGTTAAATGTTGTCCCCAGATTTGTGCGTCATCCTCTGGCCTATGTATACAAAGTGGTTATTTTCGAAAAAGGCGCATTAGTAAAGGTGTCCACAGATGTTCGGCATGCACAGATAATCAAAAGAAATATCTAAAAAATTATTCAATAAAATGTTTCATATTCATTAAATACCTATTACTCTGTTATATTGACGTCTTTTAGGAAAGTTATATTCCTGTGCTTTTCGTATTTAAGGTTTATATGTATGAATGAAATGTGTTTTTAACACTTCGCACTGATTTTTGTTTACACTTCTAACTGATATTTGAGAAAAACAGGACCATTAAAAATGTTCACTGCTATACTTACAATCTATGTAAATATGAGGGAATTTTCTATTCTGAAATTCTTACGGTTGGCAGGTCGGCACGAATGTATCGCGCGTACTGTGATGTAAAAAAAAAGATATTTCATATTAACAAGAAAATATGTTTTGACTTAAAAAAAAAGCAAAGAAACCTTAAATGAGAATACCAATAAATTTAAGAAACCTCTCTTCAATTTGGTTAAAAAGGTTGCCATGCACAGATACACAGAACTTTTTGGTGTTTTCCATTTCAGAGAGAAAAAAAAATTTCACAAGAAAGTGAAATTCATTTCGATCTTGAAGATTTTTGATTTTAATAATAAAATGGAAAGATTGACCAAACAACATTTGATAACAAAAATTTTTTAAGTTCAAGTAATATTTGAATTTAATTAATACATATATAATTTATTATTTATAACTGTAGTTTTACTGTAAATTGCCCCCTGATGAGAAAATCTAAATTGGCTTCGAAACATGATGGTCCCCAGTAGTACAAAAAAGGCGAAGAAAAGGAAGAGTGAGAGGTTGGTTTTGGTTGACTCCTTTTTTCTCCCTCTTTTTTCTTTTCATTGTACATTTATTGTGCACTTGCCTCTAATGAGCAGGACAAGCATTTTTTGATTGAAATTCATGTATTACATATATTGAAAAGTCATGTATTTTGTTGGAAATTCGTCTTTCTTGGAAGAAAGTAAACCTTCTTGGTTGAAAATTCATCCTTTTTGGTTAAAACTACAACTGTTTGGTTGAAATTTAATCTGTTTTGGTTGAGCATTTAAAAATTTTGTTGAAAATTCGTCTCTTTTGGTTGAAGATTCATTACTTTGGTGGAATTGGTTGAAAATTCGTTTCATTTTTGGTCAAAAATTATTTTTTTTAATCGAAAATCTAACTATTCTATTTTTTGTAGAAAATTTATCTTTTTTGGTGAAAATTCAACTATCCCGTTAAAAATTTATCTTTTTTTCTTGAAAATTTATATATTCTGTTGAGAAATCGTGTTTTTGGTGGAAGCTAATTTTCTTGGTTGAAAATTGTTTTTGATTAAAAATGCAACTTTTTGGTTGAAAATTAATCTGTTTTTGTTGAGGATTGAACGATTTTGTGAAAAGTTTGTCTTTTTTGGGTTGAAAGTTCAACAACTTGGTAGAAAATTAAACTATTTGGTTGAAAATTCATCTTTCCTGACTGAAAACGAACTTTCTTCTTGAAAATTCATGTTTTCCGCTTTAAAAGCCAACTGTTCCATTTTTGGTGAAAAACTTATGTTTTTTAGTTGAAAATTCAGTGATATGCTTGAAAATTCATGTATTTTTTTGAAAATTCGTCCTTTGGTGGAAAATTAATCTTCTTGGATGAAAATCCATCTTCGTGGGATAAAAATTCTTCTTTTATGGTGTTTGGTTAACATTTTTTTTTTTTTCGTTGAAAGTTCGTCTTTTTGGGTTGAAAATTCATCTCTCTTAGTAGAAAATCTTATTGTGTCACGTAGGCACATTGGCAACTAAACTCACTAGAAACTCGAAAAAACACAGAATAAACGTGAATTCCGTGTTTAACCAACGGCTACGTTACTTTCTGGGGGGGGGGGGGGCTAAAAAA
>JAUMHM010000016.1:42983200-42995774 GCA_032362435.1 Melikaiella ostensackeni | reverse complement strand
AATTAACAAATGCACTATTGGGCTATTTTTGGACGTACAAACTTGGTTCTTTCGACGCAATCAACTGTAAATAACTAGCTTCTTAGTTTTTAAGGACATTTCGATGACAATAAATAATTTTTATCAGAAACAACAATTGCTTAAACAAACTTTTTTCATGCTATGTGTTTTAAATAAAATTCCACTTTTTTCACAGACTTAAAACCCAGTTATTTAGAAATGACTTCTTACAAAGAATTCCTAACATTTGATAATTGTTTAAACAAACTCAATTAACAAATGCACCATGCAGTTATTTTTTAGAATTTAAATATTTTTCTTTCAGCGTAATCAACTGTTAATAACAAATTTTCAAACTTTTTTTAGATACATAATTTGATAACAATCCACTATTTTTATTGTTATGAACAATGTTATAAACAAACTTTTCTCAGCTAATGTATTTGTAAACTAAAAATTGCGTTTTTATTGTGGAATATACTTAAAATAACTTCAAAATAATTCTTTGCTATCAGTTGATAACAATTGATGATTTGTTAAAGAAAGTTAATAACAATAAAAATCTTGGTTCGTTATCGAAGTATCCAAAAAAGTTTAAAAATTTGTTATTGGCAGTTGATTACGTTAAAAGAACAAAGTTTAAATGCTGAAAAATAGCCAAATAATGTATTTGTTAATTAAGTTTGTTTCAAAAATTATCAAATTTTAGAAATTCATAGCAAGGAGTCATTGCTAAATAACTGGCTGTTAAGTCCGTGAAAAAAGTGGAAATTTATTTATAAATACATAACATGATAAAAATTGGTTTAAAAATTATTGTTTACAATAAAAATTATTTATTTTCATCGAAATGTCCTTAAAAATTTAGAAGTTAGTTCTTCACAGTTGATTGTGTCGAAAGAACCAAGTTTGTACGTCCAAAAATAGCCAAATAGTGCATTTCTTAATTAATATTGTTTAAACAATCATCCATTTTTATTGAATGGCCAAGTATTATACTTAGGTTTCATTTCATAGGTAATATATGATCGATTCCGTAGAAAAAACGTTATTTTTTCCACCATAAATAACAGACATGGATAATTGGGTATTAAACTTGTTTATAAAATAAGGATTTATTTATGAACTTTCGTTAATTCAACTAAAAAACTCTTTTTGTCCATAAATTGTTCAAATTCAGTGCGAATCAAGTGACGAATAGCTGCCATTCCCCACGAAACCATTTTCATTTACTTGTTTGATTATAACAAATTAAAATCTTTTAAAAATATTTGCGTTGCTATTGGACGTCTTTTTTTTGATAGTTGCTTCATATTTTCTAGGTAATTTTGAATTAATTCAAGTATTTGTTAAGAAGCGGTACACTTCAAAAGGCATTTTTTTTCATTTTTGTTATTGAATAATTTTTTTTCTCTTTCAAAAATTCGCCATGACAGTTCGATGCTGAATTTTATTAGTTTTCATTTTTAAAAAAAGTTTAATTCGGATAATAATTGTCTTCTGAAAACCAATTTGTCTACGGACGTTTTTTTTTGCCCCACTGCGTTCCATCACCTGTCACTTTGAAACTGACTAAAGGCTTCTCCGAAACGGTGCCAGATGGCGCCACCGAAGGCACCGTTTTTAAGACGCTAAAATCACTTTTGCTCCTGCATCACCGGGGTACCGCTAAAGACAAACTGACGTCATCGGTCACAAATCGGCCATTTTTGTCAGCGAAACTGGCGTGAAAACTGGTATTTTTAATGCGGGCGTTGCAAAACCATCAAGGAACAACTAATCTTGGTAATACAATGTTTACAAAATGAATGCATAAAACTCGATAATTTATGTTATATTCACGCGTGATCCATCAATCACAGTTTAACCGGCATTCACAGCAATATTGAAAAAACGACCTCATATTATTGCTTCAAATACTGAAACGATCTTATAATATGCAATGAGTGGATAAAAATTGAATGACCGAAGTGTGCAGTCTTTTTCTCGCTCCTTCGTGTGCCATTTACGAGGCAAACCGGTTTTGCGTTTTTACGAGAGAGACGGGTTCGCGTAGAATGTCGATTTTTGCGATGTTCGTTGAGAACCTAACCTACATCGTTACCGTGATGAGTTGGTCGATCGTCTGCTCAACCTTGATTCTCGAGACGTCTCAACGATTTTTTCGCCGTTATGCAGTCTCTTGAATTCAAATGACATGACTTTTAATCCATAAAACAGAATTTAAATCAACAATCGTAACCGATTTTCACTAGAAATTTAAATCGACAACATTTGCTTTTTTCTTCCTGTAGAGTGCAGTATAATCCATACAGAGAGTAGAATTTATATCGTTTCTTAAAAAACTTATTATAAACCCTAGTATTCCATCACAAGGAAATATGAAGTTTTGTACTTTTTTATTAGGTCCCAATACATAGGACGTAGTGAGTAATTCTTTCGATGGGGATCATTTTATACCTATCTTGATTCTTATAGAAAATTTACCAGGAGAATTTTAAAAAAGGTCTAACTTCAAATTTGCCTTATCCATATTCTTCAAACAATATAGGATAATTTTTTTAGCTGAGAATATTTTTTCTTTGGATTCTTTTTTAGAAATTTCTACTGCGATTTCGAGTCTGCACTGTCGGTGTGAACTAAAATCTTCAAAGCCATACAAAACACTTGTTAACGGAGAAAATATACTTCTCAGAACTTTCTAATAGGAACTGTTTTCGAAAAGTTTCAATTTTATTTGTGATGGCACTAAAATCTCTGCAGCAATATGGAATAACTTTTCACTTTTATAATATTACTATAATTCCTATTTGGGTGAAGTTAGTAACGTTTTTAAAATTAAAATCTGCAGTTTTTGCATAAATTTCTAAAATTTCCTCTTAAATTTAAGTTTAAGAGGATTTCAGTTTGTCTAAAAAAGAATCTTTTTACAGCAAACATTATCCTTCTGCGACAAACTTCAAGTAATCTTGCAGCCAAATAATTCTGTTTGTGTAAAAAAAATAATCACGTGGTTCAAAACGAATTAGGCAAGAGAGCGACGCTTTTGTTTTAAGACGACTTTTTCTCTGAATGACTTTTCATCAGCCTGATTTTTTAAAAGGTTTTTCATTGAAATCAGGGGTATGACACGCGAAACTGCAGCGCTGATCGCCTTTCGCTCAACTCTCTTGTTTAAATTATAATGTAATATCAGAATTCATAAACTCTTTGAACTAAATTCACATTTCTGAAATGTTAAAGCGTCAAAAACATCTGCTTTCATACTTATAAATTAAATACTTACTCATCATGTAAGTTAAGTGTAAAAGAAGGTCTTATCGATGATAACAATGTTTGGTTCTTTTGTTACCTTTATATTTACTGTGATTATTTATACCTGAACCCATGAAATTGAGCGTAAAATAAAGCTTAAATAGTAAAACACGGACGTCCAACGGAACGAATTTACAAAAAAATAAATGAAATATTCTACAACTTTTAATAAAATTGTTACGCTCACAGTGAACCTTAAAATGAAAAAATTAAAAACCCTTCAAATCTTGGAAATCCTATTAAAATCCCTTGAATCTGATGAAATCCCTTAATACCTCTTGTCACATTATAAAAACACTTCAAATCTCTACAATCCGTTGGATTCCAATAAAATCCCTTGGAAACCCCCTGAAATTCCATGAAATCTGAGGCTATTTCCTAAAATCCAGGAAAAATTATTTAAATTTAGTGAGGGCCTTTAAAATGATTTAAATCATCCGAAACCTGATAAAATCCATTGAAAATCTCTAGGAATCTCTTAAAATATCCTAACACGTTACAGGTCCTAACAAATTTTTTTAAATCTTCTAAAATTCTTTAAAACCACATGACATTGGTCTGAATGCAATGAAATCATTAATATTCTTGGAATTCCTTGGAATCTTCTTGAATACCCCAAAATATTTCAAATCCTTTGAAATCTTTTCAAATTACTTGAAGTTTTTTACAGCTCTTGAGAATTCCTTGAAATCTCTTTAAAAATCCTAAAATCTTTCAAATCTTTGGAAATACCTTGAATTATTTAAAAATATCTTTCAATCCTTAAAATTCCCTAATTCTTGTGAATAAATTCCTCGAAATCCATTAAAATATTATAAAATCCTCTGCAATCCCGTGGAATTACATGAAATCTGATGATATTCCTTAAAAACCCTTGAAATATTCAAAATCCTACGAAAATCTTTAAGATCTTGCGAAATGCATTAAAGTATCTTATTGAGAGCCTTTAAAATACCTTAAAATTACTGAAATCCTCGGAAATCGTATAAAATCCTGTTAAATCGGTTGAAATTTCTTGAAAATCATTTGAAATATTTGGAACTCTTCCGAAGTCCCTTGGAATCTTTTTAAATATCCTAAAATCTTATAAATCCTATAAAATTCTTCCAAATCTTTCGAGATTCAAGGAAATTTTTTGAAACAGAATAGAATTTTCGAGATCCTATGAAATCCCTTGAAATATTTACAAAATCTCTTCAAATCTATGAAATGCTTTGAGATCCTAGGGAATTCGTTAAAATACCTTATTGAGAGTCTTAAATATCTCTTAAAATGGTTGAAATCGTCAAAAAAATTTATAAAATCGCTTGAAATCCATTGAAGTTCCTTAGAAGTCTGTTAAAATATCCTAAAATCTTCTAAATCCTATTAAATTCCTCCAAATCTACCGTAATTCAATGAAATTCCTTAAAACCACATGGAATTTTTGAAATCCTGTGAAATCTCCTGAAATATTCGAAAAACTCTTCAAATGTTTGAAATCCTACAAAGGTTTTAAATCTCTTTTAAAATTCTTTAAAGGGTTTGAAATAATATGAAATCCCTTAATTAGTTTTTGCGAAATTCCGTGAACTGCCTTTAAATCATTGGAAATCTTTGAAATCTTTTGAAGCCCTTGAAATAGTCTTGTGTCAAAATTCAAACACAACTTTTTGGCGATAGGTGATCAGCGCCACAGTTTCGCTGGCTGGCGTGATATACCCCTGTTTAAAATTGATCTTTTCGGTCGTAATGATATCTTGTTTGATATCAATTTTTCTTTCCATCTTTCTTGCGACTAAGAAACAGTCCTCCGTTGGCGTGGTGGCCCACGAATGGATATTCACTGAGTGTTTCACTCAATGTGACCACCCTCCTAAGCCAGGGGCGTTAAGTGATCGTGCCCCTCGCACTTTGGCACCCTAGGGGTACAAAGGTGTCCTAATGGTCTCTTGGGGACACCGGACGACCTTCTCGGGTATTTTAGTCTTACCCTTGCATGCGGGGCTCTGCAAGGGGGGGACCGATTATTTCCCTAGCTTCTCGTAGGACTAAAATGGAACACAAAAATTCAAGGGTAGAAGAAGGAAGGAAGGTGGCGGAGGGAGAAAAGGGGTTGGGCCCGAATAGGTCTAGCACAACCCTTTCCACTCTATCTGTCTTTCCGGCCAGTCAAACTCAGGCGGCGACAGTGCCCCCGGCTCTCTTGGAAACTGAGGGGTTGACAGTCCCTCTGAGTGAGCTATGGAGACGGAAGCGACCAAGGAGTCCTCCTAAAGAAATAAGGGTATCAACGGTTCTCTGAAAAAAAACTGAGGAGGCAAGCGCAGCAGGCTAGAATGACGGCTGCGGGTGCTGGAACATCGGCAACAACAATGCCGATAACCAGCACGGAGGCCCTGAAGAGAAGGAAGGGCTCAGAAGACACCCCACCGGGGTGGGGGGGGGGCTAAGCCTACAAAAAGGCATAAACCAGTCCAGCTGCCGGCGAACAGGGAGTCGTCGGGGACTGGACTGATAGCTGCCCGAGGACTAACCCCCTGACGATGGTGGTGTCGGCAACGAGCTATCCGGACTCGATGCTTACTACGGCGCAGTTCGAGCTCTTCAGGGAGGCCGCTTGGAGGGCGCTCGAAACAGTGTCCCCAAATCAATGGCCATAATTTGAGACCTCCTTCTGTAGGGGAGGGGTGTTCATATTCGTCGCAGCCGACCTAGCAGCAAAAGCTTGGCTGCAGAACACTAGCCGAGACAAGGCCATGGGAAGGTGCAGACCTTAAAGTGGGTGACGATGAATTGCTTCGAAGGATGTTGAGAGCTACGGCGTGGATCCCAGGTAAACTGGAAGATCCATCTGTGGTCTTTCGGCGCCTGGAGGGATTGAACCCCTCACTGATGATATCGTCCTGGCAAATCATCAGACTCGAGCAGCCTCAGGAGGAGGACACAACGGGAGGACTTAAACAACTCCTAGTTGTGCAGATTCCTGAGTCTCAGGCGAGGGCTCCTGCGGTCCTCAATAACAGGCCCTTCTACCATCTCCGCCAGGTCAACTTTAGGGTTGCTGGTGAGGGACAGGAGGAGCCTGTTGGAACGGAGGAAGATCGGGGGCAGACGTAAATGGCTGCTCCTGGTTTAACCATTACCCAAATTAACTTGCATCACAGCAAAGGTGCCTCTGCGGCTCTGCAGGGGGGCATGGCTGTGAGACACACAGGTATCTTACAACTCCACGAACCTTGGTTATGGTATCTCTACCATAAGGGGATTACGGGGTGCTGGTTTTTGTTACAGGGCACACAAGGCGGCCAATCCAAGGGCCTGCATTCTGGTGAAAGGAGTCAATGTTTTCCCGCTGCTATAACTGTGTTCGAGAGATCTAATGGTGATATTCACAGATCTCAGAGAAATCGGAAAGCCAGTCATAGAATCGGCCTAGTTTCCATATAACAGCGAAATCAACCCACCAAAGGAAGTACGCACACTGGTGAATACTGCAAGGTAAGGGGTCTTCCACTATTGTTGAGGTGCGATGCCAACTCTCACTATACATTGTGGGGTAGCACGGACACTAACTCAAGAGGGGATGACCTATTGGAATATTTGATAACTATTGACTTAGATATTCTCAACACGTTTCAGAACTCAGTCAGGGCAGAGGTCATTGACATCACCCTTTGTACCGGTAGTCTTAGGGATAAAGTGAAGAAGTGGGGAGTTTCGGACGAACCCACTCTTTCAGATCACTCACAGATAGAGTTCGATATGGAATCTACGGTATCCTCGAGCCCTACGTGGGATAGAAATCCAAGAAGAACGGACTGGGATCGGTATTCCACTGAATTAAGGAGTGCATTCTCAGAGCTGCCCAAATCAATTAGAGACGTGGACAGCCTGGAGATGGCAGCCAAAACTTTCACGGAGGCAATCAAATCTACTAATGAAAGAAAGTGTCAGCCCACAAGAATCCGCAAGGCAGGGAAGACGCACTGGTGGACCGGGAAGCTCAAAGAGCTTCGCAGGGAAACCAGAGAACGGTTCAAACGTGCCAGTGTTGGCAAAACGGAAGAACTATGGACCTCATTCACGACGATGAGAGATGATTACAGGGGTGCAATACGTAAGGCCAAGCAAGGAAGCTGGACCAACTTTTGCACAGACATCGAGAAAGGGGCAGAGGCGGCTAGACTGCACAATTTGCTCTCTCGAAATCCGGATGCTATTCTCGGCACTCTAAAACTGTCCGACGAAGGATAATCAGTGTCGGATGAAGAGACCCTGGTCCACCTGATCAAGGCACATTTCCCGGGCTTTATAAAGTCTGGGGAAAAGGAAACGGCACTTTGAACGCATCTAAAGTCGTCTGTGGCTCAACTGGGCCCGCAACGGCGGCTAGCCCACAAAATTGTTACTCCTTCCAGGGTCAGGTGGGACTTCAGAGCCCACCTGAGGATTGCTAGGGCTAGTCTGACATTGGCATGTCAGTCCCGACGGCATGAAGAGGAACGCGAGTGGTCTTCATTTCGAAAACTGGCAGGATCGGTTATACTTCACCCAAGGATTTCCGTCCCATCAGCCTCACATCTTTCCTACTCAAAACGGTGGAAAGACTTGTGGAAAGATACATCCGCGACAAAGTCTTGTTAAGTAACCATTACACCAGGAGCAACTCGCTTACAGGGCTGGTCATTCGACCGAAACGGCTCTAAGCGGAGAAGTCAACCTAATTGAAGGACAACTGAAGCAGAAAGACTTCGTGATTGGAACCTTTCCAGACATCGAAAAAGCCTTCAATTACACCTCTAGAGAGGTGATCAGGGCGGCCATAATTGCACATGGTGAGCCAACTGCAGTCGTAGAATGTACCTGCCACATGTTGGGCAACAGGAACCTAACAACGACTAAGGGTGACACCACCTTATGTGGAACTGTTGACTCAGGATGCCCGCAGGGAGGCATTTCATCGCCCCTACCGTGGTGCTTATTGTTGATGAATTGCTTCATCTACTCACGAGACAAGGCTACCACGCTATAGGCTACGCGGACGACGTATTGGTCATCATGCGCGGCCAGCATCTGGATGCGCTGTTCAGCGTAATGCAGCAAGCACTGAGGACAGTGGATACCTGGTGCAAAAAGACCGGATTATTGGTCAATCCGAGGAAGACGGACGTAGTTGTATTCACCAGACGGTACAAGTGGGGGACCACAAGTACACTATAAATGAGAGGACAACAACTAAGTATCACTGAACGAGCTAAATACCTAGGAGGTATCCTGGATAGGAAGCTATTATGGAACGAGCACCTGGAAAACAAGTGCAAAAAGCTCACAGCGACCCTTTAGCTTTGTAGGAGAGCCACAGGAAAAAACTGGGGCCTGAAACCGGAGGCACTGATGTCGATCTACACAGTGATCCTGCGACCCAGGCTAACCTACGCGGCGGTGGTCTGGTGTAGCAGAGTCAAATTGTCCACTGTGAAATCTCGACTAGAAAGAATCAAGAGACTGATTCTAAGAGGCGTCACTGGTGCCTCGAAGTCAACACCTATAGTGGCATTGGAAGCACCAACAGAGTTAGAGCCCCTCCATCTTACCATCAAGGCCACGGCTGCGAAGGCAGCCTGGAGAATGAACATGGTAAACAGCGGAAGGATCTCGACAGAACAGCGGATCCCTACTGATATCTCGAGTAGGCTGACCTTGAGCATAGTCAGGGACAATATGCCTATTCTGTATCTCTTCGACAAGAAGTATTGAGTCAGTCTATACACGAGGGAGGAATGGGCTGACAGCGAGGCCCGGTGATGGGGACAACTGGTTTACAGATAGCCCCCTCTGTCGATTGTGTCGAAAGGATGATGAGACTGCGATTCATGACCATTGATACTGCCCCGCAATTGTGGGGAAGCGTCTGACACTCATGGGCAGTAAGTAAGTGCATCAGTGAGTCAGACATATCGGCCAAGGGCGTGGCTGCGGTCCTCTCCTTCTGGAGAGGGCTCTGGGGTCACGCATAGGCTTACAGGGGGACGCAACGGGACTACCCAAGCGTCAGGGGCTCTTTTGGTGTCAACCCTAACAAAAATAATAATAAAATACTCTTAGTTTAAATTTACCCTTTTGTCTGAAACTTACGAAGCAATGCGTGATATTTTGTATTCATTGAGACAATTTTTCATGAAATTAGAACTTTCTTCATGGATTTTGTCTTTCATTTGAAATTGATCTTTTTATACTTTTAGTATCCTAAACAGTATAGGATCATTTTGTTATTCAACTGTAATTCTTAGAACTGTCACGGCTTTAAGAAGCTTTCATTCATCGAAATCTCTTCGAATAGGTGCAATTCCGGTCTAGAATCTGTAAAACAATAAAGAATAATATTCTCGATGAAAATAATATATTTCATACACGCGGCACAACAATAGGTTGCAATCTTTATTTTTCCAAGTTGTAAATTGCCTCAGACATATGTAAACAGGAAATAGTACACCCTATGGAACTTTAAAAGAAAAATAGATGTTTAACATTAATGTCAATTAGAACTCGAAACCCAACTGACAGTTCAAAGAAGAAATAACCATTGTCATGTAGTATAATGAATGTATTCAACTGACAATAAGTATCACTAATAAGTTAGTGATTCCTGTAAAATGACCCTGACAATCCTTCGATTCGACTGAGGCTTTTGTCGCTTTATTTGTTATTCACAGTACGTATAACTGCCGAAAATATTTTTACCGAGTGTACGCGTTCAGCATTGAATTAATTTCACAAACAGCAGCCATTGTTCCCACTAACCTACAGCACTGTACTTATTACACGTATTAGCATTAGTATTTCGTGACCACGCTGTCAACGACTTGATTCCTTAAAATAGCAGGTGTTGAGGTTCTACTATTGTGTCGCGTTACGTCGCGTCACATTAATCTTTAGAGCGGAAAAAAATTGTTTTTGATTAAAAGAAAATTTATTTCATTCAAAGAAATGATCGCAACGAATACGTTTCATCATGTATTTCCTAAATCTAAAGAGAAGATTTTATCTAAACCAAAAATATGAAATTATTGAAATAAATTAATACCACAGCCCCATAAAAAAAGTAGGAGTTTCGACGGACTAGACTAGTCAATTCCCATGGATTTCGAGCCGCTGAATCCGAATCCGTGGTCGGAATTCTGCCATCAGGTCTTGTTTCCTTTCTAACCTCAAAAAACACTTTTTTTCGACATTTTTCATAATGAAAAACATGTTTAAAAAAACGCGAGTTTGTTTTGTAATTATGATTGTGGATTCAAATTCAGCGGCAAAAGATACATAGAAATTGTCTAGTTTGGTCCGCTGGGCCAACCACTTTGCGCAGCGGGAGGGGGTTGTACAGAGTTCAAGACCCTGATACTCCGCCTAAAAAAGTGGATGTTTCGGCTGACCAGACAAGCCAATTCTTATGGATTTCGAGCCGCTGAATCCGAATGCGTGGTCGGAATTTCACCATAAGGTCTTGTTTTTTTTGTAACCCCAAAAAAAACATTTTTTTCGACATTTTTCATAATTAAAAACATGTTATAAAAAACGCGAGTTATTTTTGCAATTGTGACCGTGAATTCGGATTCAGCGGCAAAGAATACATAGAAATTGTCTAGTTTTGTTCGCAGGGCCAAAAACTTTTCGAAGCGGGAGGGGGCTGTACAGAGTTCAAGACCCTAATACCCCGCCGAAAAAAAGTGGATGTTCCGGCTGACCAGACTACTCAATTCTCATGGATTTTGTGTCGCTGAATCCGAATCCGAAGTTGGAATTTAAAAATTAGCTTTTGTTTCTTTTTCTAACCTCGAAAAACATTTTTTTTGTTGATTTTTCGTGATATAAAACATACCTTGAAAAAATATGAGCTTGTTTTGCGATTCTGACCGGGAATGCAGATTCAGCACTTCAAAGTACATACTCGTAGTACCTACTAATTGTCTATTTTGGTTCACTGGACTGAAAACTTTTCGGGACGGGGGGGATGAGGCTGTACAGAGTTCAAGACCCTTCTCCTTTGACAAAAAAAAAGTTTCGGCAGACCAGACTCGTCATCTCTTATATTTTTTAAGCTGCTGCATACATATTCAGGAACAGAGTTACCAAATTTGGACGTGTTTCCTTCATAACCTCAAAAAACACCATCCCGTCCCGCAAAGTTTTCAGTACAGTGAACCAAAATAGACCATTCCTATGTACTTCGAATTGTTGAACCAGCATTCCCGGTCAGAACTGCAAAACAAACTCGTATTTTTTATATGTTTTATATTACGAAAAATAAAAAAAAAGATGTTTTCTGAGGTTAGAAACAAAAACAAAAGCTAATTTTTAAATCTCAACCTCGGATTCGAATTTAGAGACACAAAATATATAAGAATTGACTAGTCTGGTCAGCAGAAACATCCACTTTTTCGGCGGGGTATTAGGGTCTTGAACTCTGTACAGCCCCCTCCCACTCCGCAAAGTGGTTGGCCCAGTGGACCAAACTACACAATTTCCATGTATTTTATGCCGCTGAATCCGAATTCACGGTCACAATTGCAAAACTAACTCGCGTTTTTTATAACACGTTTTTAATTATGAAAAATGTCGAAAAAAATGTTTTTTTTGGGGGTTACAAAAAAAACAAGACCTTATGGTGAAATTTCGACCACGCATTCGGATTCAGCGGCTCGAAACCCACAGAAATTGACTAGTCTAGTCCGTCGGAACTCCTAATTTTTTTGTGTGGCTGTGCACTTTTTGCTGTCAGTGAAATATTAATTAAGCGTAAGAACTTTGTTATTGGTTGAAAGAAACAAAAGATTTATGTTTGAAAACTAGGTAGTTGATATAATCAAATGTGATTTTAAATCAAGGAAATATTCCCTTCAAACAAATTAATGTCCATCGACTGAAGTAAAATATATTTTTATTTGAAAGATGTGATTGCTTCTTTCAAAGAAGCGTACACTCAATTTTAATGATTATTTCTTTGAAAAAAATGGGTTTCCAATAGGATTATCAGTGGCATAAATGGAAACGTGGGGGCCCCCCTGCAAAATTTTTTAGGAGGTCCCTTTATTAAAGAGAACAGTTCATATAATACAAAGTATTTTCCTATTTTAAGAAAAAGGCCAAGTGATAAATTGCTTCGTTGTGAACAAAATTTTACAATAAATTTAAAAATAAAAACTTAGGGGTCATCCACAAATTACGTAAGGTGTTTTTCTGAAAATTTTCATCCCCCCCATGTAAAATACCGTAAGATTTG
>JAUMHM010000016.1:42972758-42983100 GCA_032362435.1 Melikaiella ostensackeni | reverse complement strand
CCCCCCCCCCCCCCCCCCCAATATAACTAAGATTTTATAAACGAGGAAACGGCCATACATACAAATTCTGTTAATTAAATAAACGTATAACCTTAATGAAATTAATTTTACAAGAAAAAATTTCCAGGTTTTTTTTGTTGTTTTCAACTTAAATGCGAACAGAATTAATAGAATCCTATAACAAAATCCAACTATTTTTGTTTGAAAGTTCATTCTTTTTATTTGAAAAGTCTACTATTATATTTTTGGTTGAGAGTTAATCTTTTTTGGTTGAATTCAACTGTTCTTGATTTAAAATTAGAATCGCTTTTAGTTGAAATATCAACCATTACATTTTTCGTTCAGAATTCACCTTGTTTGCTTAAAAATTCAAGTACTTGGTTGAAAATGAAACTAATTTGTTGAAAATTCCCTTTTTTGTTGAAAATTATTTTTTTTGTAGAAAATTCAACTATTTAATTAAAAATTCATGTATTTTGTTGAAAAATCGCCTTTTTGGTAGAAATATAATCTTCTTGGTAGGAAATTCCACTCTTTGCTTGAAAATTTATGTATTTTGTTGCAAATTCGTATTTTTTGATCAATTCAATTGTTTTCGTTTTAAAATAAAAATATTGTTTGTTTGAAATATCAAGTATTACTTTCTTAGTAGAAAATTCACGTTTTTTTGCTTGAAAATTCAACTAATTGGTTGAAAGCTGACCTACTTCGTTAGAATTTCTTTTTGTGGTCGAAGATTCATCATTTTAGTTGAAAGTTCATTTCTTTGGTTGAAAATTAATTTTTAACGGAAAATTTCACTAATCTCTTTTTAGTTGAACATTATTTTTTAGTCTGAAATTCAACAATTTAGTTGAAAAATCAACAATTTAGTTGAAAATTCAAGTATTTTGTTTAAAATTCATCTCTTTTAGTTGAAAATGGAACTACTTAAAAGTCATTCTTTTTGATTAAAAACTAATCTAATTTAGTTGAAGATTCAACTATTTTGTTAAAAATTCGTCTGTCTTGGTTGAATTAAATTATATTCTAGATTTAAAATTAAAATCTTTTTCGGCTGCAATAAAAACTAAAAACTACAACTACATATTTCGCTGAGAATTCATCTTTTTTGGTTGAAAAATCAACTACTTGGTTGAAACTGGAACTACTTAGTTGCAACTTTAACTCTTTTTTTGAAATTCGTCTTTCTGGTTCAAAAATTGATCTCTTTTGGTAGATGCTTCATCTTTTTTGGTTCATCTTTTTAACTGAAAATTGACCTATTTGGAAAAAAATTCATCTATTTTGTTGAAAACGAAATACTTTTACACTGGGACCTCGACATACTTCCCCTTGACTTACTGCCTTCCTAGAATGTCTGCGAGCTCGCACTCGTGGGTGAGGGGTCGAAGACGGCAAGAGAGAGGATTCCCGCCGCCTCGCATTCGTTGATACGAGGTTGGAGAAGCGGAGAGAAGGAGGCGCCGAGCTCAGCGGAGTTATGCAGTTCCCCCTGACTGTTTACGTCGCAGAAATTCTTGGAAGAGCCTCACGGTCAAAGTAGGCAATGTCTGAGACTCGAGCTAACTCGAGGTTCTAGTGTACTTTAAAATTCAGGGAATTAAAGTGTTTCACGTTAAATTTCTCAACATTATTAAAAAAAAAAACTTATAACGCAGTAAATTACGCATTTTCTTCAAGAGAAAACTCATTTTTGGTCAAGCATATAGAATTTCTGCTGGACTTTCTTCTATGATGTAATATCTTTGGATTTATTATTTTTTAGTGACAATTTCTCTTATGTAGGATCCTCCAATCCCCCTTCCCCCTCTCATAAGAAACATTAATATTTTACCCAAACCCCCGATCCACCAATTCGTCTTACGTAATTTTGTGGATGACCCCTCAAATAGATTTTTGCTGCTCAGCCTAAGAGGCCCCTCGCAAGAGCAGGCTCCCCTTCATTGCGGGGTTTCACTGTACAGTAGTTACGCCACTGAGGATTATATACTTCTTTGGTCCTAAGATGCAATATATTGTTCAGAATAAGCTAGCCTATAGTATCAAACAAATATTTCATTGGACCAAAAAAATACCAGCATTGTTTAAAAAATTTGAATAGTTAAAATACAAAAATATAAATCTACCATTTGTTCAAAAGTATTATTCAACTTGATAATAATTATAATAATTATAATATTATTGTAATAATAATTTTTTTTTCACGAGGTAAACAAAAATTTCCAAAATATTTCAAGCACAGTCCAGTGCTGCCAGGTGGCAAGAAAATTAATCTTCAGCTCTCCCAGAGAAAGTCTTTTCAAGTTGTTATAGCTATTCAAGATTAAAAAATACATTATTCATAGAAATTTTTATAAATGTAACCATGAGACACGCGCACCAAGTGAATTTTTAAATATAGTGTATATATTCTCAAATAGCAACGTATACCAATTTTATTTTTTTAATTGCGCAGTAAAAGATATTTCATCATAAAAGTTATTTTTTAAATTATGTTTTTCAAGAAAAGTATCAAAGTAATGAGGTACTAAAATACATTTCTTAATTTTTACATTCTCATCTGATGTGAGGATAACATAGAAAAAAAATTTCAATCAACTTACCCTCACAAGAAATGCGATGTCCAATAAAAAATTGGGGAAACTCAATAAAATGCATTAAAAGAACGTTTGCCTGATCCTAAATTTTTATAATCATGAAAAAAATTCGTGTAAAAATTTTTTTGCTTTTTTTATAATTATAAAAATTTGGAACACGACAAACGTTTCTTAATGCTCTGCATCTAGTTTCTCAAATTCAACTGGATATCGAGTTTCGCGTGAACGTAAGTTGATTTTTAAAAAAAATGTTAAAACAATTTTTGACGTTATGGTCACATGGCCTTAATCAACTGATCACAATTTATAAAGAACAAGTTTCGTTTTGCACTTTGCATATTAAATTATCAAGAATCACGTATCTGAATAAGCATTGTTTATATTGAGTTTCGGTGAAATATAGTTTGCAATGTATAAGTGGTGAGCAAATTGTGCTAATGCTAACTTTCTACTTTTCACGTACAAAAATTATTTTTGCAAGTATGAATTGGTATTTTGACTATTTATAATTTTCAAATCTCTCTGTGAACAATGCCCAAAATATGAGGTTGAAGTACACAGGGTTCCAGCCGAGCGGATCATGGTAGCCATGGTTCTAACGTCACAGTTGAAAAAATGTCATGCGAAATTGAAAAGCAAAAAGATAGCACAATTTTTCCACCGCTTATGCACTGAAAACGATAATTCGTCAATAACAACTTCAAATTTCGTCAATCACGGTTTTTTGCCGAAACGAATGTCAAATTAATTTTTATAGTTACAAGTTAAAACAAAACGATCAATTAAAAAAGTCTTCAGATTTTAAACAAATTTCTTCGAATTCTTCAGAAATCGCAGACATGTAAAAATTTCTTCAGATCTGAAGAAAAATCTCCAGACCTGGGAGCACTGGCACAATCAGCGTTGACGCTGAGAAAACATACTGGTATCATTCCTTAAAGATGAAAATGAAATGTACTTTCTTATGAAAATTTTTGGGTTACTGAAAAAGAAACACCCAGAAAGTTTACAAATCAAAACAAGACTTCGAGACTATCCGATTTTCCGGCTCATTAGAGACAAGTGTACAATAAATGTACAAACAAAAAAGAAAAATATGCCCGCTGCGCGGGCACATTCTCATTGCGCGCTACGCGCTCGGTCCTAGATTATCAACAAATTTGTATTCATGGTTGAACATTAAGTGATGATGTGGATATAACTTTCTCAAAACTCCATCGGGTTTGAGGAATACATTCTCATCATGACACTCGCGCTTCGCGCTCGACATTGGTTGAGCTTAGTTTAAATTTTATAGAATCGCCATTTTACATTATATTTTATACTCAGTTGAAAAATTGTACAACAAAGCGAAAAAGAATTTAACAAAATGCACCCAAATCGAATACTTTCCAGCAGAAATTTTCAGTATAGGAGAAACCATGAGAAAAGTTTAATTTAATACAAATTTGCTAAAAATGTATGTTTTAAATTGGTAATAAAAAACTTGGCCAGTTTTACAACCGACATAAGTAAAAAAGAAATATTTCTTTATGCATATTTTAATTTTATTAATGCCAGCTTTGGAGTGAAATATAGATATAAGAAATGTTTACAGGCAATTTTGCAGGTCTTTTTGAGGTGAGTAATTTTGCGGTTGAAGCTTTCATCTTTTTTTGCGTTGTTTAGCTATGAATTTGAATTTTCGACTTTCTTATGGAATTTTCGACGTTTGAAAGAAATTATTATTGCTATTGAAAAACGGTCAGGGGCAATTTTGTACAACGTTCAAAGAAAAATAAATTTGATCTCTTGTCCATTTATCGTATCTAGCATGGTTTCGTGGTAAAGTTGAATTATTACTCTTCTCAGCTTGATTTTTCATGGCTAAAACCATAAATATCGGCAGTAGAAGGCTGGCTAACGAGCTTGACCTGTCTTTTTGAACTACAAATCAGTGTGCAAAGGGGAATTTAGTCAAAATCGGCGTTTTTTGGAACGCGCCGTTCCTTTGATAAAAGATTTCTCGGAGATAATTGCTTTTTTTAAGACGTTCCTTTCATGGTTCGATAGAGCTAAGTACTAGCTTTAAAGTACTTTTTTGTTAAAAAAAAAAAATTAAGTGCGGTTAAGTTAGACAATTTCTTGTGTCTCCTGTAATATTCCCGTTTTGGCACTTACTCCTTTTTGCTCGGCGACCCTTCAAGTAGGAAGTTAATTTATCTATTCTGATTTTCTGTTTTGGTATTATGGATTTCAGTGACATCGATAAACATTGGAGGAATGGGAATAAAGTGATTGGGGGACCGGTGAAAAATATTAAAAAATCTTATTCAATTAGTAAAAAAACTAAGATTGGATACATTACAGAAAGATTTCTTGATAAAATGCAAGATTCATGGGTTTTTCCAAAAAAGATAATTGATATTAACAAGAAAGTACGTTTTGGTTTTGACAGTAAAAGAAAAAAACAAACTTTTAATAAGACTATCAATAAATTTAGGAAATCTATCTTAATTTTGGTTATAAAGTTTGCCATATGCAGATAGAACTTTTTGGTGTGTTCTATTTTAGTACAAGAAAAAATTTCATAAGAAAGTAGATTTCATTTTGATCTTAAAGATTTTTTATATTAATAAGAAAATACAAAAATTGACCAAACAACATTTGATATTAATTTCTTTGTTTTTATTTTCAGGTAATATTTGAATTTAATTAATATAGGTTTCATTATTTACAACTGTAGTTTTCCTACAGGTATAAATTACCCCTGATGAGGAAGTCTAAATTGGCTTCGAAACATATTGGTCGCAGAAGTATAAAAAATCAGGAAAATAAGAAAGAGTGTGAGTTTGGTTTTGGTGACTCTTTCGTCTTTCTCCTTCTTTTTTTTGTTGTGTACATTTATTGTACATTTGTCTCTAATGAGCCGAAAAAGTGAATAGTCTCAAAGTCTATTTTTACATTGTGAACTTTTTGGGTGTTCTTTTTTAGTACACAAAACATTTGCATAAGAAAGTAGATTTTATTTCGATCTTCAAAAAATTCTAAAAGAGAAACATTAAGCAAAGATTTGTTCCAATCTTACGAATACTTAAGATTTCTTTTAATTGAGGTGTTAATGGTTAACTCAATTTACCAAAAGATATCTATTCTACTTAAATATAGTTTACAAATTTGAGGAAGTTAGCAATTTTCTAGAAATGTGTTATAAGTTTGGATTATTACCTTTTTCTTTTTTGAAAAATGGAATAATCTTAATAGATTGTTTCTAAATCAACCCACAAAAGCCATAGACTTTGCTTCCGTTCCGTTAAGATTTGATTCTTGGTCAACTGTACAGGTATATACGATGACCAATATCTCGATATAAGATTATGAAGGGCAATCGTTAGGCCTGGAAAGTTCGGTCATATGAAACTACAAAAAAAAACAAGCTTGAAGAGGATAGGTTAAGGTTGAAAACATTGTCAATTATAGTTTAAATGAAATGCCTCATATCTGATATATAATATATGTAGCAAATATTAATGCCGTTTCTGCATTACAAAAGTAAATTTCGACTCAAAGGTGAACAGGTGGAACATTCCACATACAAAAAATGTGCTATCTAAATTGAGCTTTCTAAATTGATTTCACACCAAGTTTATTACAATGTTCCTTATTTGTTCGGAATATCTATTAATAGTTGAGTTCAGGTCCTACACACCTGTAGGACATGAATAATGAATAATGAATAGTTTGAAGAATTATCACCAAAATTGGTCTAATCGAGAATGCAAGCCTCAAGCCAGCATGCGTAAGAACACCCACACATATACGTAATTTAAAACCGGTTTATTGAAACTTTCGAAAATTCCATCATGACGCAGCCCTTCCTTCTACGACGGAATAAATGGTCTTGACTCTTCTTTTATTCTTTATTTACAGTTACTTATGTAACAGGTTTAACCTTTCTTTTTCATTCTTCATTACGCATGTATAATATATGCATATTTTTTCAAAGACACTAAGCAGCTGCATGCTGCATTGAGGAAACCCATAAAAATACTGGTCAGCGTGTGACATTGGGCACATCCGTAAATGAGACTAATACGTAACAATTATAGTACGCTGTACTTACCTATGCAAAATACTGTTAACTTACCTTGAGGTTAATCTTGTCTTCTTTTACATGAATGACACTGACATGAAAAACTTTGTACACCCACTGAACACTCATTGAGATCATGTAATGAGTGATTTATCCGAGTGATGGGATTTTCATTTGCCTTATGTTAATGATACATAGGCAACTGATCGCATTCTTCTCTATTAACTAATCGCTGCATAAAATAAACCTCGTATGTTGCTGTCAATGTCGGAAATCAGCAGGGCTGCCACAGACTAATGTACTTGAAAAAATTAACTAATTTAAGGTTAAAAGTGACTAAAAGTAACTAATTTTGAACACAAAAAGAGGCCTGTGATGTGAACAGAAAAACTTACTACTGAAATATTTCGATTCAGTTACACATTTATTTTATCGACTTGCATTTACAAAATTAGATGAAATTCTATTGCTGAATCGGAAGTGAATACAAAGGTTGCAATTGCTAGAATAAATTTTGCAAGAATTGTTTGGACAAATTATAAAATTAATTTTATTACAAGCCAAATTAGGGTCATTCCATTTTATTTGATTTGTTTTTCGTACTTATTTATCACATAAATTAAATTAATTCTTTTATTCTTATTAAGAAATTCAATTTACAAAATTCAAAGGAATAGAAAAATGTCACATTTCTGTGCATTAAAGAGTAGAGAAAAACTCAAATTCTACAATGTAAAATTGAATTGAATCAAATCAGACGTATTCAACAGTCTTTAAAATGCAAAATTAACTTTATTGAGAGATAATTAACGAAAATTGTGTTTCGACAACTACAACATAACTATTTTTTAGCACTTTGATTGCCTTATTGAAAACTTTTCGTGTTTAGTTTTTAAAATTATAACTTACCTCGTAAGCTTCACTTTTAGTCAGATTTTTCATAGTTGTAGCCTTTTTTCAACTTCTTACGCTGAAAGACGAAAATTATCGTTTTGAAATTCGACACTGGAGGTTTTGTTAATTTTCGCGGATGAAAAACTCGTAGGGAGAAAAATGAAAAAATTCAGGATTTACAGCATGTATATGTAAATCAAGTCCTCATTTTATCCCCCTGAAAATTGAATTTTTTAATATTTAGCTAACTTTAACTTATTCATTACCTAGTTTAACCAAACCTCAAAATAATAATCTTTTGAGATATTTTGAAAATTGATATTTCGGTAGAAAAATGCTCGGGACCAACGCAAATTTTTCAGGGGGGTAAATGAAGACCTGATTTACATATAAATACTGGAAGTACCGGGTTTTTTAATTTTTCTCCCTAAAAGTTATGCATCCGTGAAAATAAACAAAACCTCCAGTGTAAATTTCAAAACGAAACTTTCAGTTTTTTAGTATAAAAAGTTGAAAAAAGGGCTAAAACTATGAAAAGTTTGACCAGAGTCTGACGAGATAAGTTTTAATACAAAAAACTAAACACAACGAATTTAATAAGGCCATAAAAGTGCAGAAAAATATTTATGTTTTGGTTTTTGTTGAAACACAATTTTCATTAAATATTTCAAATACAATACTTTTGCAGATGTCAAATAAAAGTTTAAGGACTGATGAATACGTCTGATTTGAATCAGTTCAATTTTACATTGTGAAATTTGAGTGTTTCTCTATTCTATAAAGCACATAATTAATGTGACATTACTTTGTACCTTCGCATTCCGAAAATCAAACTTCTAAAAAAAAAGAAAGTAATTTAATAAACTTATGTGAAAAATAGGTTCAAAAAACAATGAGTATATTCTAGTTAAGTATCAATATAAAGAAACAAAAGACTGTTACATTTTTGGATCATTTTTTGCAGATCAAATTTATATCTTCAGATTTAGTGCAACGATTTACAATAGGAACTAGAAAACCAGAAAATTATAAATTAAAATAATTTAGATTTTAATATTGAATAAATTTTTTATACTATAGATTATTAAGGTACCTGGAACCAATATCGCCTACCTAAAGTTTATGCTTCTTCAAGCAGTGTTAATGTAAAAAAGTTTTGCTTTTAATTAATGCATGTGAAAAATCAATGTTTTTGGTAAATAAAAACACCAGAATTTAGGAAAATTTGTATTGATGAAGTCAAAGAAAAGAACAAAATCAGAAAAGTGTATTTAGGCCATATTGTGGGTAACCCATATTGGGAACAAGAATAAAGGGAAATTTATGACTTTATGTCGCGTTTTTGTCATAAAAAAGCTTCTCTGACGTCCTTAGTTAGCCCTTAAGATATACTTCTATCGAATATTAGTCTTTTAGAAACTTGAATTCACTTGAATTCACACTAATTCAATATAAGGAGGACCCAATATTGCCTGTAGGCCATATTGGGTCTTCCTTATATTGCAATACATTTTTTTCACAAACCTACCTTTAAAAGAAGGATAGCAAAATACAGTTTCATCAACTGAAAAGAAAGGTAGACACACTATCTACAGGTATGATATGAATTTTTACAGCCTGTTTTAAATAATTATTATAAGCTGAAACTTAGTCGCACGAAATTATAAGAAACGTCAACAGCCCGAAGTCCAGCCGTCTTTGGCGAAAATTTTCAAATTATAGCAAAGAATCATCGGAAAAACTTTTTTAGTTGATTCCATACAAAACTGAGCCTATTATGTGAAAAATATCCAGTTGGTAAATTTGTTTATAACAATTTTTTAAAACCTTTAAGGATTGTTGCCAATTTTTTATCGGGAAGATATTTATAGTTTGTTTTGTAAACAATAATAGAGCACATTGACTGAAAAAGAGTCCAACACTGAAAATTAACCAAATTCTGAATTTTTAATCAAAATTGTTTACACGGTTGTCATATAGCATCTATTTTCAATCAGTTATAATGAAATATGAATTTTTTTCACATTTAACACCAAAACTATGGAGTATGAGCTAAACATTGCCAATCCCTAAAAGTATTAGTTTTCAGAAAACCGACGCTAGACATGTATAAATAGTTTCTCGCCGACAGTTAGGGTAATTACCCCCAACTCTGAAGAATTGAATCAAAGTGACATGTTGTCAATGATGTAAATTTCAGAATTATATTTTCTGGGATAGACATTGTCGACAATTGCCGGTCATTGTAGACAATGATCGATGCCACCGGGCACTACCGAGTGGACAAATCTTCTGGCGCTAGCCCGGCCCAACCAGACTGTCTGGTTTCCTGTCTAGACGCTGACCAGACGTTCTGGCCTAGGTCTGGCCAAAAGTGTAACGTTTTTTTGGCTAGCACCAGGCCAGACCCCTGTAAAAGAAAATAATTTGACCCGATTGAGAATGATTGACCTCATTGGGCCCCGATTGAAACACATAATTGAAATCGGTTGTGGCCTTTTGAATCCGATTTAGCAAATCGATTTCAATGATTTTTTTCAATCGGTGCCAATTGGGTAAATCGATCCCACTGGGATCCAATTATTTCTCTCCAGTTTTAAAAAAGTTTGAAACTTTTGGCAGTTTATGACGCTTGATCGATGAAAACTGACAGTGATGCATCAGAGTTAATCGGTAGATGTCACGTAGGCACTATTTCAAGTAAGGATCCTCTAGGGAAGGATGCGCTAAACCGCTAGCCGACTGCGGATTGGTCGAGCGGAGTTTGTGGGATAAA